>SNQJ01S0072909.1:28730-45456 GCA_010110895.2 Picea sitchensis | reverse complement strand
AAAGTGAAACTTGATGGTATAATGAATCAATTCCCAAAAAATGCATAAGAAATGATAAACAATCTTTTCTTTCAATGAATTCCTATTTAAGGGAAGGAGAAAAATGTTCTTTTCATTGTCAAACACTAAGATGCAGTATCCTCAATCAAATCCAGTATGCTGCTAAATATTTCATAGAATTTTGTTATGATATCCAAAAGCAATCATAAAAATGTATAATTTTTCTTTATGTGTGAATGATAATCAATCTGATGTAAATCTTCCTATGTCGTTTAGACTTTAAGATCAATGATATTTGGACAATCAAAAGCAAAATTCACACACACACAAAAAAAACACACTCTCGTTGTGATTAAACAAAAAAGACAAAGATAATCAAACTTGCAAAAAGAAAACTAAAAACTCAAAAAGAAGGAAAAAGGATTGGACAAGATGACTTCAAAGGTTAAATGGAAAGGTGCATAGACCTTTGAATTTCCTCACAGAATCTTTCACTCAATCAGATAAAATGAGAGGAAAATAGTAAGTTGACTCTAAATCATCAAAGACAAAGAGTGACTTCAAGGTAAGGAAAAAATATCAAAATTCCAAACAAAAGGTGGTCACATCTCAGAAATCAAAGTGTTGAAGGCCAAGACAAATATGTATTGAGGTTGTAAGGATTCTGAGTAATTGCAAACAACAAGAAAATGATTTAAGAGATTAAGCTCCTATAAGATTTTAACAGAAAAGGGGTAGCGCTCTGGTGTCAAAGGAGCCAGAGTGTTGCAACACTCTGTGTAATCTTGGCAAGGAGTGTCAATGCTCTGGTAGAGGAGGTAGGGGCGCGCTGGCCACTAAAAATTCAAAAAAATGCCGAGAAATCCAAAAATTCAAGAAAAAACAGAAATTTAAAGTGTATGAGATGAGCTATAGAGCCAATCAATGCATCTCTAAGAATTAGAGACATGGTATGAAAAAGGTCAAATATGAGCAAAGGCTAAACAAGATGAAAGAAATAAAAAATCAAAGTCCTTCCCTAGTTGAGTTGTCAATTTCTGTTACAGGAGAATCCCCCTGTGGACAAGTGGATTTCCTATTGGATACTAGACCCCTATGACCAAGAAAAAAAAGTGCTATTGTGGACACTAACATTCCTTTTCATGAAGCTAAACTATTCAAAGAAGGAGGAAGGGTAAATAGCTTTTACTGACGTTTGTCCTTTCTCGATCCAGGTTGACCTTGATCTCCAAGTTCTTCAGAAGGTCCTGCAATACAGTGAGCAACAACAACGAAACATACTTCCAAAAGTACCATGATTAGCTTCATAATGGATCTATAAAAGAAACAAGTTCATGAAACGTACACAAACTTTAAAAGAAACAGGCCAAGCATAGATTTACATTAATGAAAACAAAGTGAAATGCTTACAGCCATAGATGTAGGTGCAACAACTTCACCAAGGTCTCTTTGTCCAGACCCTTGCTCAAATAATACACACACAAAATGATGATGCTTTAATGATATCTCCCTTATGAGATCATAAGTTTGATGCTTTACAGTGTCTCCCCTTTCACCATGAAGACGCCTCCTTATATAGGCTTGGAGAGGCCTAACCACTTAAGAGATTCTTGGGATAAGTTGAGGATTCTTCTCCTTTAGTTTTGGATCTTCCATAATATCGAGCCTTGAACTCAGATCTGAATCCAACCAACTCTAGATATGAAGGGATTCTTCCCTAATTTCTCTCAACAATCCAAAAATTCGCTCAAAAAAGGCCAACGCTCCCTCAGAATGGGGAACAGAGAATTGGAACGCTCCCCCAAAAGAGGTCACTGAGCGTTGGCACTCCCTAACAGTGTATATGGGAGAAATGCCTTCCAAAATTGATTTTTTAGTGGTTGTTTCTATGGAAAAATACTTGTACTCTCTGTCAAATGATTTCTCCTCTTCAAAACCAATCTTTTGAGGTGTCTTTTGAGTGTTCTTGATAATGTCTTCTGAGACACGACATAGGCAAGATGACAGTATGATTTTGCGACACTTGAAGCCAAAATGTGACACTTGCAACATTGGTAATGATGACATTAGGCCATCATCCTAATGAGTAATTTTGATGTGTAACATATGCCAACACTAAATTCTTTTGGACATTGGGATGCCAATACTAAATATGATTCTTAACCATTTGGGTGTTCATCACATATTGGAGTGGTATTAAGATCCTTGGGTCATTCGATGAGTTGAGTGAGCCACCATTTGAGTTCTCTATGTTCCTATCCTATACCTAATTGAGGTTAAGGCCTACTTAGGGGGAAACACCTCATTGATCTTAAGCCCTACTTAGGAGGAAACACTTGATTTTGGTGGTTGTATTGGTTGGGTGGAAAAATTGACCCTTGGGTGTGATCTTCCCCTGGTTAAGAGACTTCTTATATGGTATCCATTGAGACTAGTGGTTGGTCTTTGGTGAGGTGAAGGATTATAGGTAACTATTGTATTTCTATTGTTTTACTGCTTGAGGCACTATCCAATCATTAGCTATGATTTCTTGGTTATTTGTGGGTCATATTGGTATACTTTTTGTTATAAATTGTTTAGAATGTGATTGAGTTAGCCACTTAAAAAGAAAAATCTATATGCATGTGATAGAAAGTAACACCCTCATGTGAAGAGGTTGTTATGTAATGGTATCAAAGTCTTAAATATTCATAATTTGGTATGTCTAGGAAATTGAAATTTAGAAAACCCAACGACAAGAATCATCTACAAAAATAATCCATTAGAATATAATTTGTCTCATAAAAAAATTATAATTTGTCTAACAAAAAGGAAAATAGAATATATTTATACATAAAGACCTTGTGACTATTGTAACTATTAAATAGAAGCATCAAATGTCACTATTTTGATAGTTGTACTCAAGGATTAAATAGAAGCATAAAATCTCACTACTTTCAATCCAAAATAATAATTGTTACATTTTTTTATTTTGTCAATATGAGCACTCCACCACCTATTCCAAAAAATTATACTAATAGGGGGAGGCCCCACAAAATCACCCTAGAGATCCTTTACGATTATATGGAATCAGTAGAAAATAGGAGAGAAGAGAGAGATGCCAAAATCCAAATAGAATTAGAAACATTAGAAAAAAGGAGTGAAGAAAGAGATGTAAAACTCCAAATAGAGCTAGAGTCAATGATTGATAAAAAAAATTAAAGATATCATTCAAAATCAAATAGAGGATAGATTCTTAGGGTTCAAAAGTGAATTGCAGACAATGAAGGATAAGATTCAAGAAATGGAAAAACATAAACAATCAACCCAAGAAGGAGGGGTTGAAGAAAAGGACAACTTGAGAGATAGGATTGAAGAGCTAGAAAAAAAACTAACCAAAAATTTGACCCTCAGTAATATGGAAAAAAAATTGGATATCAAACTCATCAAAGAGGAAATGAATAAGCTAATCGAACTCGACCACGAGCATAACAAAAGAGCCTTGAACCTCATAATTTTTGGTATAAAAGAACAATAAGAGGAGGATACGCTAGCAATAGTAAAATAAGAATTAAATAATAAATCACAAATTGATACAACTTACCTCATAGAGGCAAAGAGGCTAGGAAACATAATTGATCACAAAGATAGGTCGATCTGTATCAAAGTAAGTTGTAATGACCATAAATATAGCATACTTAGTAAATCTCTAAGCTTAAAAGGGTGAGGAATATTTATAAATGAAGACCTCATTCCCGAAGACCAAGTTGAATTAAGGAAGGAAGTTCAAAAGGTAAAAGAAGCCAGGAAAGAAGGAAAATGGACAATAATTAGAAATTGAAGAGCTATTGTTAGGGATAGAGACCAGAAGGATAATAATAAATATGAATTTTGGACACTCGGGATCCTTTTTTGGAACTATCATGGGTTTCCATGGTGCAAAGGTCCTATGATAAGTTGGATCCCGAGTGATATTGATATTATCTGTCTAGCTGAAACTTGGGAGCATGAGGAGTCTAAGGTCCCTAACATAGAAGGATCTGTCTTGTGTTTGGCATGGAAAAAAAAATCCCATCGTAGAGGTATAGGAGGCATAGCTTGTTATATTAGAAAGAGAATTTCTCCTCACATTCAACTTCATAAGATTGACCCTCTCAATCAATACATTTGGATAGAAATTTCAGACACCAATGCTAAGAAGACGTATATAGCAATTTGTTATTTTACACCTATTAATTCTACTTTTTATAAGAAAAAAATCTAGATAACAATTGTCCCTATAATAATTTAGAACAATATATTTATAGTTTGAAAAATGAAGGTAATATCCTCCTCCTAGGAGACTTTAATGCTATGACTGCAACTAAACAAGCTTCTCTTTTAAGTAATCACTCCAACCATAATCCTTTATGGCTAGATGAGGACCTTGTTTTATTTAATAGCTACAAAAGAAGACATGAAGACCTAATTGAGAATTTGTTTGGGCTTGAGTTGGTCAAGCTCTGTAGCTCTCAAGACCTAATAATTTGCAGTGGAGTATTGAAGTGGCCAAACTCCAACCAAATGATTTGTATTCATGGGTTAGGTAGTTGTTTTGTACATTATGTGATATCTAATATCCCTGTTGTTATAGCAAGATTTTCCTCACCAATATTGTTATCTTGCACAGAGGGCGTTTTTCCATTTCTCTATGCAGACCTTTAATCCCTTTTTGATGAATCCAGAGCTAAAAATATACATTTTTCCACATATACACTCCCTAACTGCTATGCAATATGAGTATACGCTTGTCGCTCCATTACAACTCACGTATATTGGGATTTGTGCCAAAAAATAAAAAATGAGGTTGGGTTTCCATGTCACGACAAAAGACCTCTGATGCCTGGCCTTCCATATAATGGAAATGTTCCGACTTGGCCCTTCAGTTGCATCCTAGAGGCTATACGAGCACAATTTAAAACTATGGAAAAGAAAGAGAAAGTATTCAACTTTGAGAGCAAAGTTACTCTGGAGAAATTACTTCATATTGAGTCTGCATCCCTTTGTCCCTCAAGTCTGAACACAATGTTCATCCCCCAAGCTCTTCCCTTATTATTGAGAGGACCTCTTTGCCTCTTTCTCATGAGCTTGCCTTTGGTGGAGGATTGAAGTGGTGGGGACCCAGTTGGAAGGAACTTGGTTTCTTGGTTTCGAATCGTGCTGACATGGAGGTCTGTAATGTTAACACTTCTTGTGATCAATTATTAATAGAAATACTCCTTTCCCATCCTATTGGTATCTTGTAAATATATGATTATTATCCATGGGCATGTTTGTAATGTTTATTAATGGATTTTGCTATCTGATGTGCTAACCCCTTTTATATCATCACTATAAACTTGCTTTGCTTGTTTGTTGAGAACTTATCATAGGTATAAAGCTTTGGGTCAAAGTGCTCAACGACGGAACATCATCAAACGTTGGATAGAGGTAGGTCTCTTTCTTGTATTGCACATTAGTTTATATAGCATATGTTGGAATTGAGTTGATTTCTGCAGTCATACCTGTCTGTTGTGGTTTACCCTTGGCCATAGAGATTTTTTCCCTTGTAACAGAAATGGCGACTCCACTAGGGAGAGATCTTCCTTCTAAGGGTTGAAGTACTTTTTCTTCCTACATTTCTCTTTTTCCTTTGTGTTTCTTGTTGTATCACTGCTTGACAGATCTTGTTCACTCTGAGTCTGAGTTTTCAGCCTTTTACCCTTGTCATGCTTTGCTTTAAAGTGTATACGCCCTTTTTTCCTTGACAATCGCATATACAGGCCTAATGTCTCACTGCAAGGAGCATATATAAGCTTTGGTCTCCTAAACAGTCACGTATACCACTTCCCCTTTCTTGTTTGCTTGGTTGAGTGACTTCTGGAGAGGATTTAAAGATTGCTGAGCCTTTTTAGGTCTCTGTAGTGTTTGTTGAGATTATCTGGGATGAAAGGAAGCCTGTTTGGAGTTGAATTTTTGGGCGTAGTCTTTCTCTTTGTTTTCTATTTTTAATTTTTCCTTGGTTTCTGGGCGGTTTGCTTGGTTTCCTGGTATTCTGCTTGAGTTACTGCTTTTATACACTGTAGAATTCATCTGTCAAATTGCTTATCATTCCATGCATTTTCTTTTTAGAATATTGAAAATACAAAAAAACAGGTATTTTGCATTGGTTGGCATTTTTGTCTCTGAATTTTTATCATTAGCTTAGCACATTTAGGAAAAGATCGTATTTTACATTTGAATTGCAGATTTGAAATTGGAGACTACACTATTTTTATTAGCATATCATTCATTGAAAAGTTAAAGATAAACTTTGCATTATATCCATATTTATTTTCTGGCAGAGTCATAACACCATGAGTTTCACTTCCATACCTTTTTGAGTAACCACGACCAATAAAATTTACGCTTTAAACTACAATTGATTAGTCACAATTTTATTTTCAAGGTGCACAAACTAGCTTAGGATTTAGTGCCTTGGAATAGGAGTTTGTGAGTAAACTTCTCCAAGGAAATTAAATCAACATATGTGTCTGAGACAGGGAGTTGAGAAGTCCATTGTATAATTGGTAATATCGGGAGGCTCTGCTCACACCGGAGTTAATCACGAGGTCACGTGAAGTTAGTTGAAGGGATAACCCCTGGATACTCAAATAGCATCAGAGATATTTCTATGGATTTATTCATATTAGGGGATCTTGCTAATGCCCATACCTTTGTCAGAGGCAGTACTTTCAAGGTTTCAGGATTTGCTACCTTGCCCATACAGTGATCTAGACTTACAACTACTCACTTGTGCATCGGTTATACAATGGTTTATTAGTTGCTTGACTTAGATATCTTGTAGGTTACTTGCAAGGGTTATTCTTCTTGTACCCTATGTCAAATAAGGGTCGGACAACACACAACCTTTATGGAGGATTACCTCTCCGGGGGGATCTAAACGATTGGTTGTTAATCCCATGAGGGCCCTTATAACCAATTATGTTACCTCCAAACTTTAGCGGGGAGTCTCAGGTCCCTCTTGGACGAGACATACCTTCTTTAGCGAGGGAGGCCACTCAACCACTTTAGCCTGTTTGCATGCATATTGGTCTTTTGAATTTTTGGTATGCTCTTTGACTACTAGTTGGCCATAGGATATATTTTTATTGGTGGAAGAGTCATAAGTCATCGTGGAGTCAGACCAGCTTCCTCGCAGGTCCCGTCGGTTGTTACAGTTACCACTGGTTTTCGAGTCCTTGCCTTCTAAAAGGTGTAGAATTATTAGTAGTGGTACACACACATCCACTTTTTAGACTTGTGATATTGCAAGGATGAGTACCGAGTCTAGTCTTCAGAACACTGGGAGTTATTCGACTCCCAATCCCACTATAATTAATGGCACTCCTTCAACACCTGCAGCTGCTACAGTTGTAGTGCCGAAGGCTTACACCAGTACTATGGCTCGTCCTATAGTTAATGATTCATCTCTTTCCTAGAACCCTTTTGGAGTTTTTGGCCACTCGCTGAGTTACAATGTTCATACCATCCCCATGGCTTCTAGTCCATTTTCTTATGGTATGCCTAACTTTGCCTCGCAGTTTTCAACTACCATCCCAACTGTTGACCATAACGCTAGCCTTGGACTTAGGGGCACTGCACCTCCTTACACTCCTTCCTCATTTGGTGGTTCTCATATTCCCCAAGTGGATCCTAATGTAGGGAGTGTCCCTATTCTTAACCTAGGGTCTAATCCCTCTACGACTGGATGGAAAAACCCAGTTGGCAGACACGTTCCACCCTATATCCCTATCCCCTCAGTGTCGATTCCAACCAATACTTTTGGCATGATGAATCCACTTCAATCCTCTGTGTTCCCACCTGGAGGAGTTCAGTATTACACTTTGGGAACCCCCCAACCTGGATCTAATCCAGTTGGGGGAAATTTTAACAACCCCCATCTTGGATCTAATCCAACTGAGGGCAATTTTCATAACCCTTATCAAAACATTCCTGCCAAAATGATGCCCAATCCATCTTTTACAAGTCAACACGAAGGAGGGTCTTATAATTCTGAACAAGGTCTTGGTCCTCACCAAAATCCTGGATGGAACGCAGTTCCTAACACACCATCTTTCACGGGAGGATGGGGTCAGGTGTCGCAACCCCATATTCTCTTTCTGGCCACGCTTAATATACCAGATTTGTCTAAACTAATGAATGACCTGGTGAGTCATGACCCCACATGGCTCCCTATCCCTACCAAACTTCCATCATACATTCCAAAGTTTGAGGGTAAGAATGGCGAAGACCCTGGTGATCACGTCACTACTTTTCACCTTTGGTGCTGATCGAATTCTTTGAACCATGATTCTATTAGGTTACGATTGTTTTAGCACACTCTCATTGGAGTGGCGTCACAATGGTACATTGAGCTGCCTAGGGGGACATATGGGTCATTCCATCAGTTGGTGCTAGCCTTTCTCAATCACTTTCAACTACCCATTCGTTATGACGATGGCCTTGAAATTTTGTCAACTTTACACCAGAATACTGACACTCACATCTCAGACCATATCTAGGAATGGCGTAGGCGAAAGCGGTTGGTTAAGACTCCTATACCACCGAAATTTCTTCTAGAATGGTTCCTAAAGTATTTACATGCTCCTATTTCAAAGGACGTTGCTACTTCTGGGGTCTTCAGCGACGAAGAATCTATCCTTAGAGCCCAACAATTTCATTTGATCTAT
Organism: Picea sitchensis; assembly: GCA_010110895.2. Classification (NCBI taxonomy): domain Eukaryota; kingdom Viridiplantae; phylum Streptophyta; class Pinopsida; order Pinales; family Pinaceae; genus Picea; species Picea sitchensis. Next base: position 36,727 of record SNQJ01S0072909.1, on the reverse strand, counting down.
GCTTAGTCTGGGATGTTATACCACCTTCTTCCAAACACACCATGAACAAATCATGATCCAAGACAAAATCCTAGACCTCATGCCGATGGAATTGTAGGGTCCGCCAATGTAAAGTCCATGGACTCAACAAAAAATTTTGCTGGAGGGCCAGCCTCGTCTGGATCCTCCAAACCCACCCAATCGGTGGATGTACATTTTGTGCAATTGTCGAAGAACCCAAATGGTGACTAGCAACCAGATGGGAATAAAAGGAAAGGATGAAATAATCATAAGGGTGGGAATAATAATAATAATAAACCCAAGGACAAATATAATAATGGGAAATAGAATGATAATGCTGGAGAGGGAAGGAAAGAGAAGCGTAAGGTGAAGTTTCCTTATAAAATTTGTACCGATGACCACCTTACCCACTTGTGCCCCAAACTTGCAGAGGCTGCGAGGCTTTTAAATATACCACCAGCTATGCTGACGAATCCATTCCCACACAACCAACACTTAGCCTCGAGTTCTTCAAGCGTCAAAAATGCGCCTGGTGGAAGTCAAAACCCACCATCGCAAGATGGTGATTGTGTTTGCATCAATATGGTCGATGCGAAAATAGATATAGCCACCCACTCTCAATATTATGGCTCTTCAAAATCTAGTACCAGCCTAGAAGCTCCTCCTCCACCCTCAGAGATGAACTTACAGATCGAGAAACCAGAGCCACCGCCTCATATTCTGAAAGGAGTACTCAAGCACTCTACGCACAACCCTAATGCTAGAGTCACCCAAAACTATCCTATTGTTGAATATCTGGGCCAAACCCCGTGTGCGATGTCGGCTTTGGAGGTACTCCAGACGTGTCCATCACAGAGGNGATGTCACGGACGTGAAGCCTCGCTTACCCTACCATGTGGCTTTTCAAATCCACGTGGAGTATTCCAAGTATACTATCAAACGAGTGGTCATTGATGAAGGTGCTGCCACTTGCGTGATGTCCCTGGTTTGTTGGAAAGCTATCGGTTCTTCAACCCTTTCCAATTCGTCGAACATGTTGACTCATTTAACAATCATTCCTTCTGGCCTCATGGTATTCTCCCCACCTTTCCAGTCCAGTTAGGTGGGAATATGGTAGAGGTGGAATTAGAGGTAGTGGATGCACCTCTCGATTATAACTTGTTACTAGGTCGCAATTGGACCTATGCTATGGTCATTGTCGTATCGTTCGTTTTCTGTGTGCTTTATTTTCCTCATCAGGGGGAGATCGTGACGATCGACCAATTATCCTTTGCGTACTCTAGTACTAATGCATCTGTTGGACCATCGATCCCTGTGACCAACAATTCTTAGCCAAAAAATATGAATATCAGTGTCAGAATGTATTCTTCCCTCATGGGTACTTTCGATTTCTCGGCACCAATTTACCATGTTTACACCATGTCTAGTAGGCATGCTTCAGCAGAGAGGTCCATTCCTTTCCGCACTTCCTATTTTAGTGATCCTTGGACCTTACCTTCTCCGACTTCGTCGATTGAAGGTTATTCGCATGCTAGCATGGCTATGCCACTATTGGTAGCGGATATTGTGTATCAAGCTATCCTTGACTCTTCCACCGATTCCGATCCCGTAACCTTGCAGATGGATGAGGAGGATCCCGTTCTTAGGCCCATATGGGCCACTTCATTATATTGTTCACATGATTTCTTAGATGATACTTTTCCCTTAGACGAAGCCATCCTCGAAGCAATGAATGTTTTCAAGAGACCTTGGGACGATATGCATCATCAATCTTATTTTCTCCCAAGTCTTGAAAGAATCGAGCAAGACAATTTTCAATCTACCTTGAGTGAGATAGTTGGTCATGTCATAGTTCCACTTGATACACATGGTATTTATGTTGAAGGAAATATGGCAAGTATTTCTCCTACCCTCTCGTTCGACATCTCTTGTAAACCTGGCAAAATTGAGAACGTAAATATAGGTGCAGATTGTTCGCCAAAAGTGATTTTGATCTACACCAACCTCTTCAAATAATTTTGAGATGTATTCACTTGGTCATATGAAGAGATGCCAAGGATCGATCCTCGCATTGTCGAACATGAAATTAGAACTTATCTGGGTGCTAAACCTATTCGACAACGTCTTAGAGCTGTTAATCCTAGGAAGGCCCCCGCTATTAAGGTAGAGGTGGAGAAGATACTTAATGTTGGCTTCATCTACCTGGTTCCCTTGACCAAATGGGTATCCAACCCCATTCCTATGAATAAAAATCAAGGAACCATCCACATGTGTATGGAATTTCACGTCCTGAACAAAGCTTGTCCTAAAGATAACTTTCCCATGCCTTTCATTGATCATATTCTTGATGAGTGTGCTGGAAGCGAAATATTTTCCTTTATGGACGGATTTTTCAGGATAAAACCAAAGCTAGATCAAACCTAAGGACCAACACAAGACGACATTTATATGTCCTTGGGATAATTTTTCATACCAGAAAAGGCCTTTCATCCTGAAAAATGCCGGAGAAACCTTCCAACGCGCCATGAATTTCACTTTTCGCGATCTCAAGCATATAGTCGAAGCTTACCTCGATGATCTTGCTTCTCACTCTCACAAGAGAGTGGATCATGTCACATGCCTTCGACTGGTTTTTGAAAGATGTTGTTACTAGAGAATCTGGTTAAACCCTCACAAATGCATCTTTTGCGTTAGGTCTAGCCGTCTCTTAGGATTTTCAGTTTTCAAGACTGGGATCATGGTATATCCTCTTAAGGTTGAGGCAATACTTCAATTTCCTCCCCCATGCATGATTAGACAACTTCAATGTTTACAGGGGAAAGATGACTTTCTGCATTGGTTTATAGTGAATTATGCCAATATCACTAAGGGTTTCATGTGCCTGCTGAAGAAATACACCCCATTTATCTAGGATGAGTGAGCCCATGAGTCTTTTGACGCCTTAAAGAAAGCCTTGGTATCGGCTCCTCTGCTAAAATATCCTGATTATAGTAGAGATTACTTGTTATATATTTCTGCATCCCAAGAGATGATTGGTATGGTTTTAGTTTAGGAATATGATGAGCTCCATGAGCACGTCATCTACTATCTCAGTCAAAATTTAGTCGGTCCTCATCTTAATTACTCTCACGTCGAAAAGCTAGCTTTGGCTGCCATTCACGCAGTCCAACATTTACGACACTATATATTTCTTTGAAAAACTACTATAGTCACTGATGTTAATCCACTTCAATACATCCTCACTAGGAATATCATAGGTGGGAAATATATTAAATGGATTGTCATCTTACAAGAATTTGATCTCAACTTTGCTTCAGCCAAGTCCAAGAAGTCACTAGTTTTTGTAGAGTTAATATCCAATTTCCCACGATTAGACGAGGATGTTATCCATGTCGATTTGTTTGCAGATGAACACATTTTCCTTGTCTCATCATCTGACCCCTGGTATGGATACATTGTTTTATATCTTCAAACCTTGAAGTTCGCTCAGCATCTCTCGAAAGATGATCAATGATGAGTTAGATACCAAGCCAACAATTATATCATCGCTGGTGACACTTTATATCGTCGAGGAATAGATAGTATCTTATGTTGTTTCTTAACTCACGAGCAAGCCGAGTTAGTCCTAAATGATTGACACAAAGGGGCTTGTGGTGGTCACCTATCCGGGCTTGCAATAGCCCAAAAAATCCTGTGAGTCGGTTACTTCTGGCCCACCATATTTAAAGATTGCATTGAAGGGATTAAGAAGTATCACCCCTGCCAGGTGTTCACTCAGAAAATGTGCTCGCACCCAGCCCCTCTTCACCCAGTCATTATCGTCGGTCCCTTCACCAAATGGGGGGTATATTTCATTGATTGCAGCCCAACTTTGGCTGGGGGGCATCAACACATCATCATGGTTGTCAACTACTTTACCAAGTGGGCTGAAGCCATGCCTACTATAAAATCCGATGGGAAGACTGCAACCTTCTTTATGTTCAACCAAATTATCGCCCGGTTCAGTATCTCGAGTGAGATTGTCACTGATCATGGAAGTCACTTTCATAATGAAATGATGGTAGAACTAGCGTCTAAGCTGGGGTTTAAACATGGTCACTCATCTCCTTACTACCCCTAGGAAAATGGGCAAGTAGAGGCCGTCAACAAGTCTCTCAAGACCATTTTGCAAAAAAATGTAAGTCGAAGTAATTCCAATTGGCACTTCATGTTGTATCTCGTGCTTTGGGCATACCGAACCTTGGTTAAGATTGCCACCAGTTTTTCCCCTTTTCAGTTAGTGCATGGTGTGTATTCCATACTTCCTGTTGAATGCAAAATCCCTTCTCTCAAATTGGCAGTCGATCTCCTACCTGGCACTTCAGATTTAGAGTGATGCCTGGTGCACCTAGAGGGTCTTGATGAGCAACATTGAGACACCTTTACGGCTATCGAGGCAAACAAAAAACATGTCAAGGTTCAGTACGACAAGTTTGTCTATCCCCGGTTGTATACCAAGGGTGACTTGGTTCTTTTGTATGAACAAGCCAAAGAACCGCTAGGGGCAGGCAAGTTTAAACCCATGTGGCATGGTCCTTATATCGTGCGATGTGTTCTAGAAAAAGGAACCTATGAATTGGAAGATTATGAAGGGAAGAAATTGGCTGATCCTAGAAATGGGATCTACTTGAAAAGGTATTATGCTTGAGCCCTGGGTTTGAGAGAAACCCTTTGTATACTAATGTAAATTTAGTGTATATACATCTTTTTATTTTTGTCTTTAGCTTGCTTATCGAGTTTTCCCTTTTGGTTGGCAGATGTCAACGGAGTCTTCGGTCTACCTAAGATTCGCAGATGGAGCCAGTCATCATACATAGAACTTGACTTCCTCCACTTGGGTGATTTACTGACCTGAGGGTCTACTGGTGTCTTCTGGTGGCGTATGCCTAGGGCCATCCATGAACAATGTGGCCGAATATAGCGCCATCATAGAAATTTTGCACGATGCTATCTCACATGGTATTCACTCTCTAGAGGTTCATCTGGATTCTCAGTTAATCATATGTTAGTTGAACAATCGTTACCATGTGCGTGATCCAACGTTACTCCGTCGATTCCTACTGGTACATATTTTAGAATGAAAATTTGATTTTATTACATACTTCCACATTCCTAGAAGTTCTAATAATATATCTGATGCCTACACTAATTATGTTTTAGATTTCCATTTGTCACATTAATAAAGAAACAAAGACCATTAAATCAATGTACACATTGTAAGATATGAGTAAAGCCGAAGATCCCTCTTTATATATTTCCAAAAAATATGGTGTTTATATTACAAAAATTGAGGCTAAAACCCTCAAATTGCATATATTGTTGATATACATGTCCCATGACATCTACGCCTATGGCGCTATATGTGTATCATTATAGAAAACCATGGAGTTTGCGAGATGCTGGAAGAGTCGTACCCATGCTTTAGGTACACCGACAACCTGTCGTTGCATGGATTCAGGTAGATCCTCCACTTGAACCATAAGAATCCTATGTGTCAGATGAGATAGGTTACCCTACACGTTCTGTAGGACTCTCTGTGCTTCTCCTCCCACTGCCTCATCTCCCTAGTGCCTCCACCTATGTCGTAGGAATACTTCTGGCTGTTGTGGACCCACATCTGCAACCAAACAAGTATCGAATTAATAACACCATCCAAAAATATTTTTTTTCCTCTTTAATACAAAAATACAAAAAAATGAAATATATAAAAACTTTTACCTATTTTTTGTCTGTTTTTAAAAACTTTTACGTATATAGGGGCGCATAACTAGTTGTGTACATGACCTATTCAGAGAAACCCACGTATACCGAAAAACCCAATTTGTGCCCTTAAAAACTAACAAAATAGAACCTAACTTAAAATTGTAAACCACTGAAATTGAAGAAGATGGGATGAAGAGTTACCTGGGCTAGACAGTGCGTGATTTCATTGCCTATTGCTCCCATGATCGTCGTTTGAATTCTGGAGGTGTTTTAGTCCAAATTGCACTATTTGGGTAAAAATGAAAATGATACAATAAATTTTGATTTTATTACTATTTATAAGCCATTTTTTACCCACTTGATATAATTTTATGCTATTGTTTTGTCTAATGGACTAATTGAAGAATGGTTTTAAGCTGGTTTTTGTACTTTCGACTCATTTTTCTTATGGATTTCAACATCATGGTTGGTCATTCATCTCCTCGGGCAGGTATATTCATAACCTAGCATATACGATAGGTATCTACTCCATCATGCATTTTTTGCATTACCTTTCGACTACTATTTTCTATGCCTTAGGTACAAACCCATTTATTGCGACGCATAAACCTAAATCGGCTATTAATAACATCATTAATAAATGGTAGAGAGTTACCAAACATGGGTACCCTAGTTAGAACCTCTTTGTCATCTGGTGCCCATGCCAAGTTTTTTCCTTAGGTCCGAGAGTCCATTATAATTCAATACGTGACTTTACAATGAGCCTCATTTCTCATTCATGCACACGTGACCTTATTACTTGCAGACTCCCAATAATGAGTCTCAGTTAAGCTCTTTTCCAACTCATCCAAAAACTGAAAAGATCACCGAGTGATTTGTCCCTTTCACACTCGTTAAAATTGTATTTGAAAGATCATGAGTCCTAGTTAAGCTCTTTTTCGACTCGCTATCAAAAATAGAAAAGATTGTCGAGTGAACTTGTCTTTTTCATACTCGTAAATTGGATTTGAAAAGATGTCTATTTGGCACAATTTTACCCCTTTTTCACACCAAGTAGACTAAAAGACATAAAAAAGGACATTTTTTGGCATTAAGTTGTGATTCCATCTCATGCCCTCGCTTTCTGTATTGAGCCTTTAGTTGGTTCTTGCTTTGCATTATAAACCGTTGCCTAAGCAGTTTGCATCCTCAACCAAGTAGATCCTTTTTTTTATCCTTCGCAATTTGACACCCTATATCTTGGAGGGAACATCACCCTGAGTGTCCATCTCACGCATGCATTTCCTTGCATTGAGCATAGGTACGTTCCACTGTTGGAACTAGTTTTTCTTACTTGCGACACTCGTTCCCTCCTCTGTATCATAGCATTCATTTGTTATGAAAAAACAAAAAAAGACGGGCGGGAAGGGGATACTATATTATAATTGGCAACATTCGTGTCACCATAATTTTGGGTTTAGCATGGCCTTAGGAAGTTGATCCCGCTACAAAGTTTTCTCTAGTGACTGGTTACTCTTCCAGTCCTTATAGAGAACGTTATTGATGCCTCCTGCATCCAATTATCACATCATTGAGTCCATGTTGTTGGAGTTCATGATATGTCTCATGCTCTTTTTCAAAGGAAGTCTATCAACCTGTGTCGGCCACTCCTCATAAATCTTGACTTTGCATGTCAACCATACCCTCAATTTGTCTTAGAATCACATGATACTTTGGTCTTATCATGCACCTTGGACCTACTTTCATCATTGGTAGGTCACCTTGAACCCAACAATCAACATTTCATCATTGGTCATTGATTGGGTGGTTTCCCTTGTGTTCGACGGCAAGACATCTATCCACACTTTTGGATTCGTGCAGTGTCTTGGATGCCATTAGCCTTATTGGTGGTTTCCTCACCTTTGTCAATAGTTTTTCATCATTGGATGCTATTCAGAGGGTCCTTTTCGTGTATCGCTTGCATTTGGCACACGCAAAAGACACATAGGGTCATTGGTTCGTGAGCATGTTCTTCGTCCAATCTCCACCAAATCATGAAGCTCCTGTTTTGTTCCTCATGCTGACTGATGAGAGATGCCTCAATGCTCTCCTTTCAGTGGGTCTCCTTCCATCGAATTCAACTCATTTATTCTGGATATGGGACCTAGAGTTTTATGAGTACCTTGAGGCTTGCAGTCATTAGTGGCAGGCTCTCTCACCATTGACACCATACATAAATGTCTCTTGATCAATGGATCTCTCAAGCATTCGACACC
>SNQJ01S0072909.1:9131-19957 GCA_010110895.2 Picea sitchensis | reverse complement strand
ATTGAAGAACTCTATCATAATTTTACAACTACCCTTTCCACTTCTATTAACAAGTTCTCTTTCGAGGTGTCCTATAAAAAGAATAATAGAATGACCAACCCTTGGTATGATAAAGAATGTAAAATTGCTAGGAAATCCATTAGCGGTGCTTCTATTGATTCCTTAAAACGCGATAAGATCAATGCATACAAATCCCTAATTAAAAGGAAAAAAAGGTACTATATCAATAAAAGACAACAACTTTCACAACTATATAAGATAGATCCTAAGAAGTTCTTGAGCCAAATTCTAAAACGCACTACTAAATAAAATAATAGGATTCCCTTAAGGGACTAGAATTCCTACCTTAAAAGTATTTACGAGTTCCCTAATCCCATGGAAACCATTCCTATTGTCCCTAGAAAGGAAGAAGTTTTTTCTTTAGATGACATAGAGTTTAGAGTTAAGAGGCTCGCAAATGGGAAAGCTAAGGACATTGAAGGCTACCAAGATGAAATTTTAAAAATCAGAGGGCCAATCCTTATTCCTCAAATACACAAGCTCTTCAATTTAGCATTCAAGCAGGGCTTCCCTAAACCCTGGACGCAGAACCTCATTGTTCTATTTTTAAAAATGGGTATAGAAACATTCCCTCTAATTATAGGACCATTATGATTAGCCCGATTTTAGCCAAGCTTTATGGAATTATTTTGGAAAAGAAGATTAGCCTTTGGCTAGAAAGTCACGGTAAAAGAGCTAAAGGCCAGGATGATTTTAGGAGATATCATTCAATTTTGGACCATCTTGTTACCTTTAGGATCATTGCAGAGGAGTTCTGCAGTACTAAAACCAATCTTTTTTGTTGTTTTGTTGGACTTTAGAAAATATTTTGACATGGTTTCTAGGAAAAAACTTTGGAATAGGTTGGAAGAGATAAAAGCTCCTCTCGAGTTGAGGGTTTTTGCAATAAGGATGTATGAGAACGTTATTTATAAGTTTAAAAACAATGAGGGCTGGTCAAAAAGATTAACTGCAATATCAGAGTCAAACAAGGTTGTCCTTTGTCCCCTACCCTTTTTAGCATATACATTGACAAGTTAGAAGATTGCTTGGAAAAAGCAGGTTGTGTGGGACCTACTCTCACTGGTATAGTCATCAATATTCTTCTTTATGTCAATGATATCGTTCTTATGGCAAGGATTCCCCATGATCTTGAAAACCAACTAAGATTACTCAAGGATTTTTTCTCCAATATGGGTATGTTAATACTGATAAGGCTAACGTCATGATTACTAAATCCAATAAGATCCCTTATGATACCTTCGTATATGACAACAACAAATTGCATGAAGTGACTTCATACAAATATCTTGGAATTGATATTCACCTCAAGCTCAATTGGAATTATAGCATTCAGAAAATTATTATTGGGGGATGGAAAGCTTATTATGGGCTTGAAAACAATTTTAAATCAGCTGAACTTTGGAGTTGGGATAAGAATAAATTATTCTTTGAGACTCTTGTTACACATGTTATTCTTTATGGATGTGAAGTCTGGGGCTATAGTATCTCTCGTGAATCCTGGAGAAAGATAGAGAAAATACAAAAGAATTTTATAACCTATAATCTCAAAATTAAAGGAAATACGCCCTATCCCATCCTCCTCTTAGAAACAAGCCTCTCCCCCATTGACAACATGGCTATGACTAGATACCTAATGTATAAGAACAAGTTAAACAACATGGAAGACAAGAGACTTCCTAAAATTTCTTCAATATCGAGTCTTAACCATGATCGACTCAAGCAAGGATGGAATAAAGATGCCCACTCTTGTCTAAACTATTGGGAAATCATGAAAGACACCATTTTGTAGAATAAATATACTATTAAAAAAACGTCAAATCGAAATTTAAGGAGAAAAAGTGGTGTGATAAAGAGTTAGAGGACAAATGAAAATTAAGGTATTATAAGGATGTAATCAACCCTAATCTAGAAGATCAAAATTATCTATTTGTTTGGTAGAGTGTAAAGAAAAAATTAATCATTGCTAAGATAACAAAAAATTCTCACGAGCTCCATAGTGAAGTGGGCGTTGGTCAATTCATAAAATGCCATGGGATGAAAGAGTGTGTCACCTTTGTGACACTAAGAAAGTTGAAGATGAAAAACACTTTCTCTTAGCCTATACCCAGATTAGATCTCATTTTCAAAATATTTGTCACACTACCAACCTTCATAACCTCTTAACTCAACAAAAGTATGGTGATCTTGGAAAGCTTCTCTTAATGTTTTTAGAGCACATAAACAAAATTTTGGTCTTAGTAGATGTTAATCATCATCATCAATAATGATTCTCCCTTATTTAATTATTTCATCAAAGATAAACTGATTAATTGATTGTTCATTTAAACGTGCTTTGTTACCCTACCCCTACCTAATCACTTAAACATTATATAAATTCCTTTCATAAAAGCCTACTACAATAAGTAACTGGAATCGAATGAAAACAAAGCAACTCTGCATGTTCCTAGCCTAAACCCTAAACCCTAAATCCGAGCGCAATGGTGATCTAAATTTTATTGCCATGGGAATTTGTTCGCTCAAATGACAGGAATTCTGGTGCTATGCATACGTTGTAGATCGGCCTTTCATAGGTTTGAATGATTGTTGCATAGTGTTTTGCCTCATCTCTTTCACTGGGAAGTATGGTGTTAATTGAGTTTAAAATATTTTAAGTTTTTTAATTTATTTTTATAATTATTAAGGATTGTGTGAAATTACAATTTTACATTATTTAAATAGTATTTTTGAATGTATAAATTTATTTAACATTTTTAAAAGTTTTTGATTAAATATATAATTTCAACTATTATTAAAATCTATAATTTTAAGTATTTTTTTAAATTTCTAAGCAAATTTTAAACAAAAATCATTTAAATAATGTAACAAAAAAAACTTAGAATATTTAAACTACATATTTAATTACATCGTTTTAATTGATTATAGTATGTCACTAGATCTATTAATTACATCTTTTTAATTGATTATAGTATGTCACTAGATCTATTAAATTGTAGTGTATTTTATAGATTTATGTGATTGGTAATATATATTGTTTTGTTGTTTGATTTATTAAATGAATTGTTACTTATATGTTGTTTATTTGATTTATTATTGGTCATATATATTTGCTATATGTTATTGTTTGATTATATATTTTATTTATGATTTGTAGGTTTAATTTATGAATTTTCATATATATTTTGTTAAATTATGTTTTATGTGTTTGAAAAGGTGGTAATGAAGTGGTTACAAACTAATTTATCAAGTTATATTTTAAAAAACACATATAAGTTTTTAAAAAGTTATATGTGTGAACTAATTTATCACGACATATTTTAAAAAACACATGTATATGTGTTAAGAACATGCACACAATACTACCTATGTGTATTAATAAAATAAGGTAGTTGATTATTTTATATAGCTATCAATATGCACCTTGCAATATATCATTTAATGTTTTATATTTTGAGATATATATGATTCTAAACACATTTAAATTGAATAAATTGAATAATATATATCTTATGATATAGAGAATTTAAGCATTAAATGTTATGCTGCTAGGTGCATATTGTTTGTTGTTTTACATTGCAAACTATGCAACACATGTAATGGTATTATTTATTGTTTGTTGTTTATTGTAGTTATATATGTCGTAGAAGTTGTTGAATCTTATCACAGTGTATGAACACATGTATATTTTAAGTTGAATGAATATAACAAAGAAACATTGTTCCGAATGTTTGGTGTTGCAGTTACTATGTCTATCTGAATGAATGAATGGTAGGATTACTGTTAGTTTCAATTCTTTGTTATTCACTTATTCTTGTGTTTATGAATGCATTTACATGGTTGAATGTATGAATCTGTGAGGATTTATATAAGTTTCAATTGTTTCTCTTCTACGAGCGAGTGCAAGGAGTACATAGTGTCCGCAAGGTGTGCATTGACAGAGTCTATTTAGACTCAAATCTCAAAAGAGATAATGTGAAACCTTTGTATGTGAGGAGTGCATAAGTGTCCGCAAGGAGTGTGTTGACAGAGTCTGGTTTGACTTAGAAGTTCAATATATATAGTTTGAATGGATGCGTAGGTGGAAACCACACTCAGAGTCATATTATTGTTCAGGAGGAACAATCAAGCCTTTGAGAAATGTTGCAAATGAGTGCACAGATATCCTTCAAGAGTCAAGGTTGAAGGAATCTTGTCACAAGACGTGCACAGAAATGATTCTTGGAAAAGTATCGAGAAATCATTTTGAGAAGTTCAGAGTGTTGGGGAGAAGCAAGTCCAAGAAAGGTAACTTGGAACTTTTCATGTAGGGAGTGCACATTGTCCTTAAGGAGTGCGTGATTGAGTCTTCTGACTCAAAATCTCGGGAGGAATAGTGAAAGTCTCCCATAGAGAAGTGAAGTTGTGGAGGAGGACCTATTGCAAGGCATGCACATGTTGAATTTCAAATAAGTGTAGAAGAGAACACTCGAAGGAGGAATAAAAAAAAGTTCAAGAAAGAACAAAGCTCAAGAGGGAGAGTGGAGAGAGATATTCAAAGGGAGGAGCCCTTTAAGGTTTCCCAAAATCAACGAGCAAGATCCGTCCAGGAGAGATCAAGATCATTCTAGACTGTCAGATCTAGGAAGTTGCACGAAGGTTAGCCATGAAGCATTTCAACACTTTGGAGTTAAGAGTGTTTAAAGTGTTGAGAAGTGGGATCATCGAAGTCGCAAAGTCGCGAACTGATCCTAGTCGTTAGATGTGAGGAGGACACATGGAAGCAGATTAGAAAATCCTGGAGATAGAGTTTTGGAGAAGTTGTGTGTGGAGTAGGTGAAATTTCGGGAAGTTGTAAAATCCGAAGTGCAACTAGACCGCCAGATCTAGGAAGACACAAAACAGAGATCCACGAATTCGAAGGAAAGTGTTTAGGAAAGAACCAAAGATGGAGGTTGTGATATTTCCAAATCCTGAAGTTATGAAGAGTTGATCCATGGTCACAACCCATTGTCACATAAGAGAAAGATTCTAGCGCGGGGCTAGCACTCGCAAGGTTGGTGTTGCCAAAACTGCCAGAAAATAGGGTTGCTAGTAATTTGAACCTGTGGGTAACATTAAAGGGACCTATGTGTCTTTTTTTGAGGTCTAATAAAGGACCAAAGAGGCAATTCAATTCAATAAATTTTAATATCCAAGACCGGGAGGTCGCAGAATTCCTAGGAGGGTAGGGGAGTTGCACCAAGTGGTATTAGAGCTACACATAATTGATTTATGTAGAAAGAGGACACAAAGAAGTAGGATGATATCATCAAGTGGTATCAGATACATCAACACAATGCCGCCTAGGAGACGTGCGAAGCCACTTGTAGCAAATCAAGCTATGGAAAGAGAAATGAGAGAAATCCAAGCAAGGATAGATGCCATGGAAACAATGCAAAGGAGAGCACCTGATGCTGGAGATGTCAGTGATACAGAAAATGAAGAAGTGGAAGTTGTAGCAAATGATGTTGTAGAAGAACGCTTGTTGAAAGAGGTGGTCAAATTGGGAGCAAGAGAAAAGATAGACATCCCAATGGCAAAGATAGAAGAATTGCTTGATTGGATATGAGAAATGGACAAGTATTTCAACTATGAATATGTAGATGAGGAGAAAAGAGTGAAACATGTTGTCACCAGGTTAAAAGGAAATGCATCGTTGTGGTGGGATGAACTGCATGTTGATAGAAGAAGCAAAGGAAAACAAAATATTAAGAGCTGGGATAGAATGGTGGCCAAGTTAAAGGCTAAATTCATACCCAAGGACTATCAAATAAATCTTTTAAGGAGATTGCAGAACCTGAGACAGAAAGGAATGACTTTGAAATAGTACACAGAGGAGTTCTATAGGTTGAACATCAGGGCGGGATAGAGAGAGAGAGAGAGAGACGAGGAAAAATTTGCTAGGTATATAAATGGCATGAGATATGAAATCCAGGATGAAATCAACATGATGATAGTAAGAACAGTGGAGGACGCTTATCATATTACTCTGAAAGCATAAGAAAAGTTGGCTAGAAAGCAGAGTCAGTGAAGCAGAGGAAGAATTCTGAATAGAGGCAAAGGAATTGCCCATGACAAGGCACATAAGCCCAAAGGTGAGACTGAGAAACCACATAGTCACTCTAAAATAGGAGGAAGTTTCCGAGGGAGGAAGAGTGGAGGTAGAAACTCTTTTCCTCGAGGAAGAGGAAGAGTTAGAGGAGGAGAAGTGAAGTGCTATGCCTGTGGAAAGAGATGACACATGTCTTGGGAATGCCCCGAGAGAAAGAAAGAAGGAGGTGAAGCTCACATTTTGGAAGCGCAAAAGAGAAATGTTAAAGAATAAGGTGTAGAATATGGGAGATCTTTGATGATGAACAAGGTTCTCTTAAAGCCAAAGCCAGAGGATGAAAAGATAGTATAGAGGAACAATTTGTTCAGGATGGCTTGCAAGACTAAAGATAGAGTATCCAAAGTGATAATTGATAGTGGGAGCACTGGTAACTTAGTATCCACATAGATGGTGGAGAAGTTGGAGATGGAGACAACTGCACATCTGATGCCATATAAAGTCTCATGGTTGCAGAAAGGTCATCAGTAACAATAACTAAACAATTCCTTGCTGAGTTTAAAATAGGAGGATATAGAGATGAAATTTTATGTGATGTGATTCCAATCGATGTATGTCATGTTTTGTTGGGGATACCATGGTAGTATGATAGGAATTTCATTCACAATGGGAGGAGAAATACTTATACTTTGGAGAAGAATGGTAGGACACACATGTTGTTGCCAATAGAAGAGAAGAAAGTGAAGGAAGGAGCCAACACGAGCATACTTCTCATGAGTGGGAAGGAAATCCTGAGTGAAGTTAAGAAGGAACATGAGATGCAATTTGTTGTAGTGAGGAAACTTAAATTTATCCTTACAAGTACTTCTATGGAGGATTTTCCTGATGAATTTCAAGAGTTGTTGAAGAATTTCACTGATATAGTAGTGGATGATTTTTCAAGCTCATTGCCACCTGTCAAGAGTATTAGCCATCACATTGAATTAATACCGGGAGCGAGTCTGCCGAACAAAGCATCATACAGGTTGACACCTCAAGGGAATGAGGAGGTAAAGAGACAAGTCCAGGATTTTATGAACAAAGGTTTGGTGAGAGAAATATTGAGTTCATGCGTAGTACCTACTATGTTGAGTCCGAAGAAGGATGGAGGATGGAGAATATGTATAAAATCAAGAGCCATAAACATAATCACCATTAGGTATAGGTTTACATTTCCAAGGATGGATGACTTAATGGATTTCTTAAGTGGAGCGAGCTATTTTTCAAAGGTAGATTTGAAAAGTGGATATCACCAGATAAGTATGAGAGAGGGTGATGAATGGAAAACATCCTTCAAGACAAACGAAGGATTGTATGAGTGGCTTGTTATGCCATTTGGCTTAACAAATGCGCCAAGCACTTTTATGAGGTTGAATAACGAGGTATTAAAAGATTTCATTGGNGAAGAGAAGAAAGTGAAGGAAGGAGCCAACACGAGCATACTTCTCATGAGTGGGAAGGAAATCCTGAGTGAAGTTAAGAAGGAACATGAGATGCAATTTGTTGTAGTGAGGAAACTTAAATTTATCCTTACAAGTACTTCTATGGAGGATTTTCCTGATGAATTTCAAGAGTTGTTGAAGAATTTCACTGATATAGTAGTGGATGATTTTTCAAGCTCATTGCCACCTGTCAAGAGTATTAGCCATCACATTGAATTAATACCGGGAGCGAGTCTGCCGAACAAAGCATCATACAGGTTGACACCTCAAGGGAATGAGGAGGTAAAGAGACAAGTCCAGGATTTTATGAACAAAGGTTTGGTGAGAGAAATATTGAGTTCATGCGTAGTACCTACTATGTTGAGTCCGAAGAAGGATGGAGGATGGAGAATATGTATAAAATCAAGAGCCATAAACATAATCACCATTAGGTATAGGTTTACATTTCCAAGGATGGATGACTTAATGGATTTCTTAAGTGGAGCGAGCTATTTTTCAAAGGTAGATTTGAAAAGTGGATATCACCAGATAAGTATGAGAGAGGGTGATGAATGGAAAACATCCTTCAAGACAAACGAAGGATTGTATGAGTGGCTTGTTATGCCATTTGGCTTAACAAATGCGCCAAGCACTTTTATGAGGTTGAATAACGAGGTATTAAAAGATTTCATTGGCAAGTTTGTGATCGTATATCTGGATGATACATTGGTGTTTAGTAAAACTAAAGAAGAGCATATGAGGCACTTAACATTAGTGACGAGGAGGTTGTAGCGGGAGAAGTTGCTGATAAATTTAAAGAAATCCTCTTTGATGAAGACATAACTCATTTACTTAGGTTTTGTAATCTCTTGAAATGAATTGAAGATGGATCCCGAGAAGGGAAGAGCAATAAGAGAATGGTCGTCACCAAGGAGAATATTTGAGGTAAGAAGCTTCCATGGATTAGCGAGTTTCTATTGGAAGTTCATTAGAAATTTTAGCGATATTGGTGCACAGATGATGGATACAGTGAAGAAAAGACATAAGTATTTCAAATGGACAGAAGAGGCGGAGAAAATATTCAATATATTGAAGGAGAAGATAATAGAACAATTGATTCCGGTCTTGCCAAATTTCGGGAAGACATTTCAAGTGAGATGTGATGCAAGTGGAGTTTCAATTAGAGCAGTCTTAAGCCAATATGATAGACCTGTTGCATATTTCAGTGAGAAATTGAATGACACTAAGAGAAATTACTCCAAATATGATAAAACATTTTACGCAGTAATCCAATCCTTGAAGAAATGGAGGCACTATCTTGTACCAAAGGAGTTTGTTTTGTATAATGATAATCAAGATTTGCAATTCATAACCAGACATGAGAATATAAACCAGAGACATGTTGAATGGATAGAGTTTATGCAAAATTTCACTTTTTTCATTAAACATATTTATGGTAATGCTAACAAGGTTGTTGATGCATTGAGCAAGAGATGTTTGATTCTGCAAGAATTTCAAGTGAAAACATTGGGGTTTGAACACCTTAAGGAAATTGTATTGTGATGATCCAGATTTCAAAGAAGCATATGAAGCGTGTGCAAATCCCTTGCTCAGAGATGGAAGCCAGTGAGGCGAATATCTGATTCAGGATGAGTTGTTGTTTAAAGGGTGCTAGTTGTGCATACCAAAATGCTCGATGAGAGAAAATTTATTGAAGGAAAAGCATAGTGGAGGACTAGTCGGACATTTCGACCATGAAAAATCAGCTGAACAACTGAACAATTCATACTATTGGCTAGGTATGAGGGCATGTAACAACCCTGGTTAAATAGATGCATAGGGATTATTAATTATAATTAATTTGATAATCTAACTGTCCTAATATGTTTAGTTAAACAATAATTTTTTTTTAATAATATTAATTAATTAATTATTTACTAATTACTTGTTCATATCTATCAATGATTAATTAATTAATTAATTGACTCATTAATTATTTGAGTAATGAATTAAAGGGGTTAATAATTTTAATATATCTTATTAAAAACNAAATACTTTACGTATGCAAGGGGGGAATGAAGCATTAAATTAAGGAGATGAGGAAATTAAAGAAGGGGGATAAGGTAATAAAGAAGGAGATAAGGAAATTAAAGAAGGGTGATAATGTAATAAATAAGGAGATAAGGAAATTAAAGAAGGGGGATAAGGTAATAAAGGAGGAGATAAGGAAATTGAAGAAGGGGGATAAGGTAATAAAGAAGGAGATAAGGAAATTAAAGAAGGGGGATAAGGTAATAAAGGAGGAGATAAGGAAATCAATGAGGGGGAGGAGAGTCGGTGAAGGGAAAGATATGACGGGGGAAGATTCCTACGGGAGGTCATCATGAGAAGAAGGGGAAGGAAGAATGAGGGAAGAGGAGATACTGTAGTTCTGGTTTGGATTTTCTAGTTCTGTTGTTGGGTTCTACAGTTTTGGTGAACCATCGCAGGGGGCACCGGGTTGCTGGGGGTTTTGGGCATGGGGGCCAGGATTCCTTTCGGTATCCTGGAGATAGGGAGCCAGACATCCTGCTCCTAGCTGGCTGGGTGGTTAGTCGGTTTGGGCAGAGTTTGGTCAGTGCATCAGGTTGGACAAGACAGTAGGGAAAGGACAACCAGAGCAACAGGAATTAGCATCAGAAGGAGGTATTTTTAATTATGAATTTGCTGAGTTATTTTCATGCTGTGGAATAATTTTAAATTTCTACTGAATATTTATGCTTATATGATGGAGAATGAATTATTTATGCAAAGAAAGGAATTATATGTTTAATTGTACTTAATTTTGGATTTAATTAAGTATGGTCCCTACACATGGTATTAGAGCCCTGGTTCAAAATCGGGAGCCAAGGGCCTACCCACCTACCCAAACCCTTAATTAGATATAAATCTGGGCCAAGCTCCAGCTCCACCTAAGCTCCACCTAACCTGCAAGCCAAGCACACAAACTTTTTCTTACACAGATAAAAATATAAAAAAAAAGGGAATATAGAAAAAGTAATAATATAAAAAGCAGGCACACATGTTACACTACAATCACCAAAAGAAGCACCACATTTCCATCTGTTGTTAATATGTTATTTCTTAGAGACTGCAATGTCGAAGGAAAGAATTTAACCATGCCAAGCTGAGAAAATAGATATAATCTACCATAGCTGCAAGGATTAAGTTAAGAAGGAAAAACAAGTAAAAGACATATA
>SNQJ01S0072908.1:88323-114759 GCA_010110895.2 Picea sitchensis | reverse complement strand
TTTTCATCATCTCTCTCATTTCCATGACAGCTTTTTTGAGATCTTCATCTTCTGCAGGAACATGTTCATGACTCTCTTCGTGAGCCATACTTGGTGAATTCCTCCTTGAAACTTGCGGTGATGATATAAGCTTCCTCCTTGAAAGATGAGAACTTGGCTCTACAAGTTGACCTTCTCCTCTTGTGAGTTTCAAACTTGTGAGCATCAAAAAACAAAACACTTGCAAATAATCAAGTCTTCAAAAACCTATGCTCTGATACCAACTTGATCTAAAAATGAAGAAGACTTGTATTCTTGAAAAATATTTGCAAGTTTTATTTTATGTGTTAAAATGCAAATGGATCAATTTGCAACACAACTTTTATGGAAATTACTCGTTCAAGATGCATATAAACAACAACAATAAACAGTGAACAGAAAACACATAACACAACAAATGATAAAGGAGTTCACCCCTCTCTTGGGCTACATCTCCTGGTCCAGCTTCCAATGGATCTTTTGTATTATTTGCTCAAAGTGCTAAAAACAAATGTGCTTTACAATGCTCAAAATGCCAAATAGATGGCTCCAATGGCTCCAAAACGTCCAAAAACCCCTAGCTGGGCTTTTTCGACACCTCGTTTGGCCAAAAATTGAAGAAGATAGGCTTCCTGGAAGTTCTCCTTCAAACTTGTTGTCTCTGGATCGACAAATTGCTCCCTTGTTGTCTCAACCTAGCCCCCACATGCTTTTAAGCGTTAAAACTCAGAACCGGGCGCAACCACACAAACGGTGCGAACTGTAGGACGGTTATGGGCGCACCTAGCCCCTAACCGCCAAGGTCGAGGTCATGTGGCCCATATGACCATGTGCAAACGCAAAACGGAGGTAAGACTTTAAGAGAAAGTGTGGTCGTGACAAGTGGCGGGCGTTGGTTTGTATAACCATTTGAACTGAATTCCAAATTCAAACCGTGCGCACATATGGTATAACATATGGTCATATGGCAACAATATATGCAACTAGGGGCTGGGGCTAAGCCCCAGCCCGGACCCCCGCGCCAACACACAACAACTCAAACTTAAATTTATATTGAACCATATATATAATAAGGAATATGGTGGGGCGCGTTGGCAACACAGACATTTCAAAGGCTATACATGTGGGTGGAGGTCACAGGGTCGAATCCGGTGGACTTCAAATAAATTTTATACAAGCAACCAATAACAGGGTGCCACGTGGCACCGTACAACCAACCAAATACTGCCACGTGTCGCAATATCATTCATCCACATCTTCCAATTGTCCACCACTCAGCCCTTCCACGTGTCATACGGACTGCCACGTCAGCATCCGTACGGACTATACGGACTGTACAGTCAACATCCCTTTTTTTTGCCTGTTTGTCATTTTGAACAGAACGTGATATCTCTCGCTCCCGACGTCCGTTTGAACCCAAACGAGTTGCGCTGGGTTCGTAACGACGAGGCCTACAATCTCGTTCGATTTGAAGTGATTCCAAGCACTTTGAATTTTTGAGCAAAATTTGATCCTCTAGATCAATAGGTTCAACAAGATGTGTATCTTTATGCCATGTAAAAAGTAGATCACTACTAAGAAGACTGCTAATCTCTTCTTTTAGTATGTTTGGGTTCACTTTGGGTTACCCACATCCATTATCTTAGATCGATATACTCAATTCCTTGGGGATTTTTGGACAAGCTTGTGGAGAATGATGGACACCAATTTAAAGAGGAGCACTTCTTTCCATCCACAGACCGACGAACAGATAGAGGTGGTAAGCCGAATAATGGTACTTTTTCTTCAAGGCTACTGCAGCAAGCATCCCAAGTTATAGGATGAACAGATACCCTATGTTCAACATGTTTATAACCGAGCCTTACATTCCTCCACTCAGATTTTGCCTTTTGAGACATGTTTTGGATACCTACCTAAATTTCCTTTGTACTTGATGTATGGGAGAGATGACGATTCAAATGAAGAAAGAAAAGAGGACAGATACTGCAAGTTCATCCAGGGGATCCAACATGTGCACCAGGCAGTTGGGGAATAGTTGGAGAAAAGTCAAGCACAGTATAAAGCTCGGCATGACAAGCACATGGTTGATCATCAGTTCCAGGTTGGAGACTGAGTATGGCTTCACATCAACCAGGAGAGATTGAAGGGTGAAGGCAAGAAACTCAAGCCCATTTTTTATGGACCGTTCACTATTTTGGAGACAAGTGGTACCAATGCTTTTTGTCCGGATCTTCCACCTTATATACAGATTTACTCAGTTGTAAATGTAGAGAACTTAAAAAATTTGAGCCTGCCATGATCATGGATCATGATGAGGAAGTTTCAATACCTTCAATTGATGAGTTTTCTCCTGAGTACTTGGATGCATTAAAGGAATATATCATCATGGATAGAAGGAGGAGGACTTCACGCAGGGGTGATGTTGATTATCTTCAAATAGGCTTAAAGGGCGCACATCCAAGCAAGGAAAAGTGCATTGAGAAGGACAAGGTGTGGGAACTCTTCCCTCACTAATATGTTGATTGATGCAATCTTTTAGTGGTCCAAAAATCTCTCAGTGGGAAGGTGTGATCCAAAAAGGATCCATAGAAGACAAATACCAACTCAGAATTTGCAGAAGCAACCCATGATGCTCAGAATGGCCTTAGTAGACAGAGAAAAGGAAAATATTCAAAGTTCTCAAAACTTAATGAAAATGACATCATCACGAAGATCACGTCGCAAGCTTTCCAACGACGCAAACGGCTCGTCAAACAAAGTTACGGATCGAAATATATTCGCAGTCAAAGTTTGGTCAACCTAGCCCAGTTGGTAGGGGGATGAGTCAGCATCCATATTGTTGACATCAACATCAATGCGGATGATATCAACATCTGTACAACATACGTGGCATGTGCAGGAGGTGACACTTTTCATATTGACATCAACATGGTTACGTGGCAGCACCAGAGGTTGCCTCGTGTCACTCATATTTGGTGTATCTGGGTCATTTCGTGGACTAGTAAAATTGTGCCACGTAGTAGTCTGTACAACCACGTGGTAGTCTGTACAGCCACGTGGCAGTCTGTACAGTGATGTGGCGGTTGACGTGGCAGGATGAGTTGGCAAACTGTACGTTGACGTGGTAAGGTGATTGTAGAGTGGTTGGCGTGGCCCAATGGTTTGCTGCCACGTGGCCCAGTCATGGGTTGCCACGTGGCAGTGGGAAAATTCCCAATGACAAACCGTGATCGAAATTTCAAAACAAAATTAAGATTTGGCGGGTCTGCCAAATCTAGCACCCGACCGAATTCTAGAAGCCTCACCAAAGTTAGCAAAACAGACATGTCAAATATATATATATATATATTACAACGGTCAAGCCAAAAGGGGAGGCCCGCGAGCTTGACCTCGGGACCTCCCCCTTTATACACGCCTTAATATATGCTCTGTAACCAATCGGCCAACGACCTCACATTGGTTGTAATGTCGGTTTTATTATTTAAAACATGAATCCACCTAGTGTTGGAAGAGGGCGCACGTTGGTACGGATAGGCACACATTTCGAGACAATTATTCATCATTTATTGCAGGTTGTAGGTCACGAAAATCAAGACATAGTTTCTCTTGGGCCTAGGAGTGCCAGAGTTGGATCAAGGAGTGGAGACAGTCATTTTTGGGTAATTCGACGCCACGAATTTAGTGGTGTTGTATGTTTTATGATCTGAGCAAAACTTTTGTAGCTTGATTTCAGAATGAGGTATACTTATGTATTTTGAAAAATTCTTTTGTTGAGTTAATAAGAAGGCCTACCCATTTGAGAGCATGACTCGGAGACATAGTCCACTAGGGACGAACTCCGTTATCAATTTTTTTGCGTTCAGATTTGATGCTTATGTCTCTTCATTATTGATATTTTCCTTCTTTAATGGTGCACTTTAATTTATGCTCATTTAATACAATTCTTTATAAGTCACTCGATGAAAAGATCCCAGATCATTTAGAGAAAGAATCTTCGACAACATTCTGAACTAGTCCTTGTTCAAAACCCTATTTTCGAAGATGATGAAGATGTTGATGTTGATTTAGACCAACAACTAGGGCATGAGCCACTTAGTGAGACAACTCCAGATTCAAGTAGAGAGAAATATCAACTTCCTCTTTCCAAGCAGATCATCAAACCTTGGGAATAAATCAGACACAACAAGCATAGAACATATATCGAATATGGAAAGGATGTAACCTTTCATAATCTTGATTATACTAGACCGATCCAGTTCCAAAGTGTTGGATTGTTGCAAGAAAGTTTACAGTCACTCGCTCCAGTTCAAGAGTAGATTTTGAAATGCCAACATTGTCAACGATTGGCCACATTGAATATCGGTGCTTCGATCTTCATCCTTGCAAGCATTGTGGACAACACAATCATCCTCCAGACAGGTGTTTCAAATGCAAGATAATTGCAAGAGTTAAGAACCACTATGGTTGGATGACTTCTAGGTGATGGTCATCAATAGCCAAGAAGATATCTCAGTCATATTGTAGAATTTGCTCTCGAGTATTGACGCATATTACAGTGAAAGGATTTCCATCTTCTCACCTTGTACTTGACAAGGGGGAACAACATCAACGATTGATAGTCAGGCTTCAAGTTTCGAAGTCCCATCAATCGAGCAGTAACAAGCGAGCGTGATTGGTTTGTAGTTTTCCTTAAACCACCACTTAGTAGAAGACTTTCAGCTTGTTCTAGACAACGATTTGTGGTTTACCTAAACCTCCACTTGGTAGAAGAATTCCAACTTCTTCTACATCATAGTTTATGGTCATCTTTAAGCCATCATCAAAAGCACTTCCAATTAGCAGAAGACAGCAGCTTCCAACTTCTAGCTAACTTAGGAAATGTTTCGGGAACAATCGATCCTAGAGAAGGGTTCCAGAGTTTGTGGTCATCCTTAAACCATCAGATTTGTTTGTGATCTTCCTTAAACCACCATCACCATTTCGTAGAAGACATCAACTTTTGCCATCCATTCGGTTTTTGGTCATCCCACAACCACAAGATTCAAAGAGTACATTCAACCATCAACAACTACACACTTTCAAATTTTAGCTACCCACTTTCAAATATCAACTCTCACTTTGGAATCACATACATCCCTTCGGGTTAAGGGGGGGATGTTGGAAACCTAGTCCACTTAGGGTTATGGTATTCCTCACTTGACATAATGTGAAAGGTCAAGTGATTGTAACAGTTGTCGACCAGTCCAAGAGACCTTGGAAGATGAATCCAAAGGTCATTGGAATGTGTATATATGTGTATCATATCGATTAATAAAATGTGCATTACACACTTTTCTAAATCACGTGTCCAACATGGATATTGTTATTTATGAAAGAATTTTAAGGAGTTCAATAATCATCTTTTTTTGGAATGGTCATTTTCCCTACATGTATGGAGTGAGGTTGGGTAACAACTAGGGATTTCAATTTTTTGGTCAAAGGGAAATATTAAGGATTGCTTTAAATATGATTTTACAAATCCAAGGCTTTCTTCATGGAAGGTGCTCCCTATTCTTGTCTCGAGGGGTTATGGTTAGCCTGAAATGTTGGACTTTTCAAGAACAAGGCTTATCCTTTCATTTGAGTTTCACAACATGCTCTTGCCCCACTCCAATTCTATAAGGTTACAAATTCCCCAAAAGCCTCGAAGACATTTGAGAGAGGAGAAATAAACAAATCCAAACCTTGGGTATATTTTGACGGGGCATGTCAAGGACTAGTAATGTCTTGTGGTTTGGGCATCATCTTACAACATTCACAATCACATTACTTTCATGGGAAATCTAATATGGGTTCAAGTTCAAACAACTTGGTTGAGTTTTCTGCTTGATATGCTTTATTAAGATTGGCGACCAAAAAGGAGGTGTGAGAAATTCAGATCTTCGGAGATTCAAAACTATGTATTGATTGGATGTTGGACTCGGTGCAATTAACACAGTTGTAATTGTTGTTGCTTGGACATAAATTGAAAATTATCTCGAGACAATTTCGAGATATACTTTTCAAGCATATTTTTAGAGAGTTAAACATGGAGGTTGACTCTCTATTTAAAGAGGATATTTCATTCAATATTAATGTGATCCAGTGGAAGGAGTACTTGGAGGGGGATTTGATCTCCAGAGTAGAAGAATTTTTTTTATGAGATGCAATTGTGATTTTTTTGGTGAAGGGAGCCTATTAGTAGATGGTTTTTGTTGAAATTTGTATCAAAAATGTTTTTGTGATTTTTTTTTTTTTAATAGAGCCATAGATTCAATATATGTATGTGTAGAAGCACCTTTTGCATGTACATTCTATATTTTAATAGAAAGTGTGATTTTCTTACGGGAAAAAAAATCTTGTTTATAGGAAAATTAATAATGATCAATACCTATTTTGTGCAATATGTCTAGGGTTGTCTATGCACACTTATGGAAATCTATGCCTTGCATGTCTCAACAAGTTCAACAACGAATTTCCAATATAACCTGAAGCAATTGCCCTGCATAAGGCCAAGTTCCATATTTAGTTTATTCACGTACAACTATTCCTTGAGATTGAAGAACCTCTATTTTTGGTTGAATTTTGTACCATGAGAACTGCCAAATGGGGAAGATAGTGGCCTATTTCAATATTCCGTATTTAGTTAAAAGCATAAATTCATAATAAAATAGCTTATACATGTTAAGTGATTCATATCATCAATTGCTTTCTCCATTAAGCTCATTCTACAATTCGTACCATGGATGTTTCTAAATATCGTTCTAGAAGAAAGGAAATTGGCTACCTTCATTTTGATGGTTAAGTCTGATTCATTCTTTATAAAGTGACGGTTGAGGCTGACTCATTATGTATGTTGCAATATCTAAGTGATTCGTGACTGCAACTATGATGACATGCTTGAATTAGGTGCCGAGACAATGTCTCTGACTTTAGCTGTGGAAAATAGTCTACAATATTTAAGTGATATGTGACTGCAACTATGATAGCAGGATTGAATTAGGTGGTGAGACAACATGTGTGACTTTAGATGTGTAAAATGGTATGTACTACAGATCAATATTGATTTGGAAATCTTAAGTTACCAATCTAACTATTAGTCCTTCATTGATAACAAATCTTTTTTAGTTTCCAAGATCTTTTAAATGATAGTGCACTTCACAGTGTTATGTGAATAACTTCACTTAACTAAACTCTCATGCTTGTGAAGTTACTTGTTTAATCCAATCTTCATAAGTAATTTGTGAGATGTAAAGAAAATATTACGAGAGAACTATTGTCAACAAAAATCACACCAAAACTTGTTAACGTAGTTCACCAGACATCCTGGCTACGTCTCCGGGTCCACTCTCAATAGTGAGAGCACTCTTCATTAATCTCAAATGATTTAAGAATACAAAATAAATGCTTACATATAAACTCCTAAAAACACCTTTCAAATCTGCAACTTTTGGATAGAAACAAACATCACCATTGGCTTCTATAGGAAGTCCTGAGACTTTAGAGTATAGACTCGACTATGCTTGGATCGACAATATGGGATTTGGAAGCACTTTTCTATTCAGATACTCGAATGCAAAAATAGAATTCATATTTAGATTCCCCTTAAAATTCTGCAACTTTGAGTATAAAGTTGACATACTTCTGAACAGGCCCTCAGGACCCCCCTTCTAGCACAAAATCCAACGTTGTGTCTTGTCAGGTCTGTACTGTCTCGATTTGCATGCCAAATGTCCTCTCCAACACTTTTTTGTTTGACTGCTCCAACTCAGAAACAAATGACATATTTGGATTCCTTGCGAAATTATGAAACTTTTGAGTATAAAGTTGATACGGTTCTAAATAGGCTCTCAGAACCTCCCTTCGACATGAATTCCAATAATGCGCTCTGTAGATTCCATACCATCTCGATTTGCATGCCAAAGACCACCTCTGCATCGATTTTTGTACCTAGATAAATAAGGCAAAGTCTGCCAAATTTGATAAAATTTCTCTACATTTGGAGGATTTCCGCCAGATATAGTGGTCTTCGCCAAATTTGGTGGTATCTACTAGGCCTCCTTGGCCTTCTAGAAAGTTCCATGTGGCACCTCCTGATTGGGCCACGTGGTAGCCCCTCATTGGTTATCGTTGTTGGCTAGGATGTTGACATCACTCGCTGACTAGGCTACTGACGTCACCAACTGACTGGGTTGCTGACGTCATCTGCTAACTCACTTGTACGGATGATGACATCATCCTTCCACACCATCATACAGATGGTGACGTCATCCTATATGACCATTGACGTCATCTTGCCACATCAATGTATAGATGTTGATGTCATCCTGCATGACATCTGACGTCATCGTACGACGACTGACGTCATCCTGTCACATGGCATCTTGTCCTTCTTCCACTTCATCATGTTGACATCAGCAGTATGAACCGCCATGTCATCATTTACGTTGTTTTGCAAAAACTTCAGATCGAGATATATTCCTCATACAACGCTCGTTTGAGGCGAAATTTGCATCGTTGGAAAGTTATCATCGAGCTCTACGCAATGGTACCATTTGTTTCACCATTTGAGAAAATTCATTTTTGAGCAATTTTAGATCCTCCTAGATCATTCCTCCCCAATGGGGAGCTTTTGGACCCCCAAAATTCTTTATATATTGATTAAGTGAGGGCATTGCCTCCCCACTTGTCCATAATCCACCCATCGTGACTGGATAGTGAAAACATGGTGCATCATAACAAACTGTCTAACCATGATAAGAATTACAATTATACTGTTGACATAAATGTTCATTTCCCTACTTCCATAATCTCTTGCATTCACTCTCATGCCTACAACCAGAAACAACTAACTAGAAATAGTAAGAAATACATTGTTTCCAAGTGAAATGAATCAACAACCTACTCCATCTTCTGAACATTTTCACCAAATGAATTCACCAATTCATGGTGATGACCTAGATCACAATCTGGAGAAGCATCTGATACATCTTGATCTCTTTGTTTCTCAAGCAATAAAACAAGAGATGTGCTAGCATTGACAAGTCTCTTTATTTTTCCTGTACTCACTAGAGATTCATTAGTTTTATCATTGTGAGCTCTAACAATATATTCAACCTTGTCTTTGAAATATGATATTTATTTTCTTCACGATAGAATATGGCCTTTCGATCATATAGATGTGGGATACCTGAGACTATTCCACATATGTCGAGTGGGACAACATCAAATACAACCTCATCAGTAAACTTGGAAGAAATTGCAAATTTAAGAGTACATTGTCTAGTTACTTTCAATTGAGTATCCTTTTGTACCAAACCCAAAGGGTAAGGTTTCTTACGAGGTTCAGTTTTTAATGTCTACTTCTTAACGATAGATTTGGAAATCATATTAACTTGAGCACCATTGTCAAACAAAGTATCCACCTTTGTATGTTTTACTATGACCCTTACATGGAAAAACTCATTTTGTTTCTTACCATCATTTTCAAACTTAGAAGATTGAACAATAGAACTTGAACTAGCAATTGATATACCTTTGATACCCATAGAGATAATCATTGTCTCATCATCTAAATCGGACCCAAGGTTTCGTTATACCATAGCAACAGTCTTTTGTTCCTCTTTCTTCTGGAACTTCTTTGGTGGAAATTTAAGATGCAACTTGTTGGCTAGATCTCCTCTTCTATTGGTCTAGGGGATTCTTTATGGTTTATTCTAATTCTACCTTATAATCCTAGATTGACCTTGGTTCAGATTTGATAAGATTCCCAACAAAATCCCTTTAAACTATCGACCCCTCTGGTAACCCAAAAGGCAACGCAACACACAAAGTGTACTACGCAATCTCACCCGAGATAGCTCTATGGGTGGCTGCAATACTCAGGTATTTGCAACCTGAGACTGAGCGGAGATATATTGTTGTGCGTTGTACTCTTTATTTATTCTGTCTAACATCTAACTATAACAATCATTCTATGCATGCATGTCGAATACCATCTCTACTTAGTTACTTCATTCATCTAACATTCATCAATTAAATTAGACATAAAGATGTATGCATTCATTCACATAACACAATGTTACCATGGTTCACCCCCTCCTGGGCTACGTCCACAAAGATCTGGCTCTCAAAATTTTATTATAGTTCATAAATACATCACGTCGTGCATGTTTACAACCTTAGGCCTCCCCCTTTTCCCCAGGCGTAACAATCCCTGTGAGGCCGACTAGATCGCACCAAGATCCTCAGCCTGTGATATAACCCTCGGGATTGAGTCGCTAACTCCTTCCCTAGCTCACCATCTTAATGACTTATATAGTTTTTACAACTCTCTCTCTCTCTCTCTCTCTCTCTCTCTCTGTATGTGTCCCCTTCTCCCGGTGCCTGGCTCTCTCTTAAGTACTACTTATTTATACCCTTGGCTCACCCGCCATTACAATACATTACAAAAACCCTAACCCTAGCGTCGTTAGGTCTTCCTTGCATGTGCACCTCACCTGCTTCTCTTACACGTGTTGTTTTTCCTTCTAGCTATCCTTTCCTCCTTGCATGGTTCTCCTCCAAAAATAGCCTTTCTTCCTTACTAGGCCTGCATCCAACAGGCCCACAACACTGACATGTGGCTCGTCTCGAGCCACCTAAACCTTGTGTGCTTCTTCAATCTCTCCTGCAAGAGCCTGGAACTTCTCCGTGAATTCCTTTGCTTGTGTTTGAGTCTGCGCGGTCCTCTCCCTGAGTGCGTCCAATACCTGCGCTGCAATCTCATTGTTGATCATCTCTATGCACTCTGCCTGAGTTTGTGCTATGTTCTTCTTTGTGTCTCTTGCCTGCGTAATAACCTTTGCTGCTCACTCTTGGAGAGGTTCCATTTGAGCTTGGCGCTCCTTCTTCTGTGTTTGTGCGACTATGAGTTATGCCTACAACTTCTTCATATCCTGTGCTCCTTTGATGCACTGAGTGATCGACATCATATTTTGCCTCTACTTGAGGTCCTGGATAGTTGTGCTTATCCTCTCCTCTTCCCGGTCCCACTCCTGGACCTATTGATCCTCCTCGAGCTACGTCCATAGTCTTGTTGCTTTATCGAACAAGTCGGAAGATGCGTTGACTTGTCTCTCTATATCCTCTATATGCATTGTTGCTTCATGCTTCCTTTGTTGCTTCACCTCCGGGGGAGTGGTAGGTATGAGATGTTCCCGGAGGTGCTCAATCTCCTACCTGTATTGATCGATTGTCTGCACAATCTGATCAATCTTCTGCATCGTCATGATCTCTATTCTCTGTGTGCTCTTTGGAATTTTTTCATAGGCTACATCCAATCCCTGCTCGAGCCTATTCGTGCGGTCTTTCTCAACATTGGTATCGATCTTGACCTGCTCGAGCACCAATTCCAACTCTTCTCTGTTGTCCTTCGTCTGCTGCAATTCCACTGCGTCTGTGCATGTGCGCGACTGTACCTCTTGCACGACGTTGACTTGCAGTTTATACAAGGCCTTAGTTGGTATCTATGTCATTACCAACTGTATTTGGGCCAAATATTTCAATGGTGTATGACCCACAATTTCATCCATGCGCAACATGTTAGGTGTAACGTGAAACATCGAGCTCGGCTGTGCTATCATCTGGATCATATCCTGCTCGCTTGATCCAGCCTCGACTCCTATCTATGATGTTGTTGGGACTGATTATATTCCTCTGTCGACCCTTTGTGTTTCTTTGATTTGCTCGAGGAGCTACCTCATGTCTTACATCTCGTCTTGCATCCTATCCCTTTGGCCCCGAGCTTCGTCAAAATCGTTTGTTGTTCAATCCTGGACCATCTGGGCCACGAGGTCCGCATCGTCCTCTGTGATGGTATATTTCGGTGGCATTTTGTGTGCCTTAACTTTCTTGCGCGCACCCCCCGTTTGTATAATTGACCTCTTGGTCTAGCCTTGCTCCTGCCGAGTAGCACTTGATGTTGCTCCCTATGTTGTCTCAGTCTCTTTTTCTTGTTCCTGCGGCGCCTAGGTGGTGTTCTTCTTCCCCGCCTGGGTGCCTTTCTTGGACACACCCCCTTTTTTATGTTGCGTCGGGTTCTGACCTGTCCTTGGCTTCTTGGACGTCATTTTGTCTCCTGCAGGTGTCTGTTCCTTCCCTGCCTTAGTCTCCTTATCCACGGGCATCTCTCGATTCAATTCTGGAATCCCCTAGTCTTCATGTCAATCCCTGATGGCCATTTCTACATCCTCCTCCTTAACATAGTACTGTAGTTGTAGCCATTGGTTCTCGAGATCCTTCTGTGCTTGGGTCCAAATTGTATGCTTGGTCGCTTTGAAGTTGGCTATGCCCTGATACTGTGCAACCACTTCTGGTGTAATCTGCCAAGTGTTGGCGATGCTTTCCTGTAGGTCATTGTAATATCCTGTGAACATGATTTCATTCGCACTTTTGTTCTTGGGGTCTGAAGTGCTCCCCAATGATAGGTATCGCGCTGCGCAACAAGGATTGGATCTCACGACAAAGTATGAATACTTAGGTTCCCTCCATCTGACCAAGGCGATCAAGACGAGTAGCCACGAATAGTGAAATTATGTCCCCAGGTCCTGTGCGTCCTTGCAGTCTTCCAAGAACAAACTCAACAAGTATGGGGCCAAGATGAGTGTGGTTCCCTCCGCACACTATGTTGCAACTGCGACGACCTCAGCAGGGAATTCCTCCTTGCAGAATTTTCTGAGTAACTTGCACGCCATGATTTGTGTGGCCATCCTTGTTGTTGTGTCACTAATACGCTTAATTATGATTCCACATGACCCTCTTTCTGTACCATACTTCTTCTTCATTTCCTCGGCTAGTGCCTTCTCCTTCATTTTGTCATCAAGGAACTGCACATGTGTCTCCCCCCGTGTTGGCAACCCTGTGATGTATGCAATGAGATCCATGTCTATCGAGACGAGTTGTTCCAACCACATGTATCCTCTGTGGGTGACTTCCATCAGTTTCTTGACACAGTTTCTTACGTCTCGACCCCTTCCAAAGTGCAGGATGTCCAACATGCCTAGAATCCCAGTTTTGGCCAGTCCGACTGCCCACTATTTTGGTTGGTTAATTGGTTCACCAAAGGGTCCTAAACCCACAATATCCAAGTAAAATTTCTCGRAAAACTCTAGAAACTTGTCTGTGTCAATCGCAACATGGTTGGAGTATCGTATTTTTCCACGTGGCCTAACAGGTTACCTGTGACATGCACCCCTTYTAGAATGCGCAGTAATATTATGGTTGTCATGGCCTRCTTGCGCGATGATCTTGCTACTAGTTGTTTTCCCTTCCACTGCGGTGGCTGACTCGAGGTTCCAGCCTCCATTGTTCTCTCTTCTGCATACTCCTATGCCCAACCAGTGACATCTTCCACTGTGCCCTCCTGTGGCTGTTCCTGCGTGGTTGTGTGTGACTTTTTTGGCGTGGTTGTTTCTGCCTAGTTCGGGACCGTCCCATTCCCCCTCGAGGCTTCTTTGGGGTTTTCTGAGTGCGAAGGATTTCCTATATCCTGAGCCTGCTGACTCTTCCCTACTTCTGACATATTAATGTCCATGCCTAATGCTGTTGTCTGTTGGGTTTCCTCCACCACTTGTGTGGGGCTTGCTGGTGTCATATCGGGCGACGAGATTTCGTCCACATTGACGATTTTTAGAGGTTGAGGTGGTTACGGCTCGCTTCCCTGTGACTGTTGAGGTGCTCTGATGTTGCTTCGAGGTCTTCTGCAAGTCTAACTCAACGCTCCTAGATTGAGTGGTGTCATGGTGGTAAAGGTATTCTCCGCCAAGCTTAGTTGGCTCTGTAATGTCTGCAAACTTGCTCTCTGCTCCGTATACTCTATCACTCTGTGCTTTTCTCAATTTCACAATAACCCTCCTGATCCTGGCATGCTTCCCTTATATAGGAATCGTTTGAAACTTCTCAGAGACATTACCCACCTTGTGTTTTGAATGAACCGGCGCTTTTCACGTACTTTCCATTGAATTCCCTTGTCGTTGCTAGTTGGTAAGATTAATGCGGCTTCCTGTCAATCGTTCTTGTCATTCAATTATTATAGTCATGGTCCATTGGCGCTTATTTGTCGTACCCACCATTTCTGTTGTTTCTGTCTTTTAGTGACCGTTGGTCCTTTATCCGTCGTGCTAGCGTTTCCAAGTGCGCATGCTCATTCTCTTTTTGGCACACTACGCATGTGTTTCTCTCTTTAGATGTCCGACGCGGTAACCCCTCTATAATTTTTTTTTTTTTCAAGTGTTAGGAGGTCGATTGTCCCTATACAGCTTCAGTCAACTCCCATTTATCATCCCTTTGAGTTTTTTTCTTCCTAAATCCTTCAACTATACAACTCCCCCATCTGTGATAGTCTTTACTTCGTATGGTCCTAACCAATTCATTCTAAGTTTTCCTAGATGCTGAAGAGATTTATTGTCGTACACCAAGAATAAGTCTCCTTCCTTGAAAAATTTCATCTTGATATGTCTATCATGCCAAGCTTTGTCCCTTGCTTTCTGTACTTCTTGGTGAAATCCTGCTATAATATTATCTTCCTCCATGATCATCAGTTGATTTAGTCTTTCCTATACTGTGCCTCGCTCTGTCATGTTTGTAATTGTTGCTACACACAGACTAGGTACCAAAAACTCTAATGGCACCACTGCTTCTTGTCCATACATCAATCTGAATGGTCTCTGCCTTGTCAACTTTTTGCATGTGGTCCTGTACACCCACAATATTGTTGGTATCTTCAAGTCCCAATCGTCCCTATCAACGTTGCAGATCTTTGTTAGTGCATTCTCGAGGATTTTGTAAAAGGCTTCTATTGTTCCATTTTATTGAGGATGATATGGTGTTCTCTGTTGATGATAAACTTCAAATTCCTCAGTCATATCCCTAATAGTGTTGTTAATGAAGTGAGTGCCTTGGTCACTCATCAAAATCCTTTGGCAGCCAAATCTAGTGATCACTTGCTCAAACAATAAGTGTGTTGTTGTCTCTGCATTGCAATATTTTACTGGTGTTGCTTCTACCCATCTTGTTAAGTATTCTGTCGCAGTAATAATGTACCTTGTTCTTGACCTTTTTGTTGGTGGGTTAATTGGTCCCACAAAATCTATTGCCCATTTGTCGAATACCTGCAAGGTTACTTATGGCTTCAGGGGCATCTCATCCCTTCTATTCAGTTTACCAACCCTCTAACATACATCACATTTTTGGCAGTAGTCCTTTGAGTCTTTGTGAACAGTCGACCACCATAGTCCTGCGCGCAATACCTTTTGCATGGTAGCTTTGCCTGCATAATGTCCTCTTGCTATTCCCTCACGGGCTTCTGCTAAAATCCTTGGTATTTCATGTTCTAGCACAGATCTTCTCAAGATGTTATCTGCACTCATTTTGTATAAGTGTTATGCAATCAATTGGTAGTCTGCAATGCTGACGACCATATTTTTCTTCTGCGCAGTCTTAAATTCATGTGGCGCAGTCCCTGTACTCAAGTATTGGATGATGTCTGCGAAGTATTCATCGGCTATTTGGACTGAAAATAACTGTGTGTCGGGAAAGTTGTCCTCTAGATTCATAGGTTCCTCCCCATTAGTGATCCTCAACATGTGATCAGGTCTTACGTTCAACTTCCCTGGTTTGACTATCACTTCAAAGTCAAATTCCTGGAACAACAATAACCATCTACAAATGCCCCCCCCCCCCAACACTGACTTGTTGACGAGGTATTTGAGCGCTAAATGGTCTATGAACATCTTGAAATGTTTCCCCAATAAATAATGCCTGAACGTCTGAAGCGCATAGACCATACATAAGCCTTCTCTTTCTGTGGTATTGTAATTTTGCTCTGATTCTAACAGTTTTCTGCTAGCGAAAGCTATAGGATGGTCCAATTCTCTTGCTCCTGGCAGCGCCAGAATAGCTCCAAGTGCTATGGCTGATGCATCTACATGGACGTGTAATGTCTTTTCCCAATCTAGGAATACTAGTATTGGTGTGGTTACCATCTTCTCTTTTAGGGTGTCCAATCCGCGTTGACAGTCCTCATTCCACTGAAACTTGTTGTCTTTTCTTAGAAATTTCTCCATTGGCGCAGTGATCTGCGCATACCCCTTTATAAATTTCATGTAGTATCCTAAGTGTCCCAATGTCGCTCTTAATTGGCGGACTATTTTTAGTGGTGGTAGGTTAAAAATTACTGCAATCTTGGCAGGATCTACTAGCAAGCCTTGCTTGCATACTATATGGTCCAATAGTATCCCAAAAGGTGTTTTGAAGATGCACTTCTTGATATTTAATGATATCTGACACTGCCTGCATCTTTCTAACATCATCCTCAGCACCCCTACACGGTCTTTCAACAGACTATAGACTGTCCAATCATCCAGATATACCTCTAGAAATTGGTGGATGAATTCTTTGAATGCATCTATGACTACTGTGGAAAATATTGTTGGTGCATTCTTCAGTCCAAACGACATGACTGTATATTGGTAGGATCCCCATTCCATGGAAAAAGTGGTCTTGTATCTATCTTTCGATGCTATCTTGATTTGATGGTATCCCGAGAATCCATTGGTGAATGAATAAGGTTACTGCCCTCCTACGTTCTCCAACACCTCAAATTCTGTGAAAGGAGTAGGAAATGGGTCATGTAGGAACGCATCATTCAACTTCCTCAGATCGACACATATCCTTATTCCCCCTTTTTTCTTCTCCTGAACTACCTTCAGGCTTACCCATTCAGATTCCTCTACAGTTTCTATGATTCCAGCCTCCAACATCCTATCGATCTCAGCTTTGAATTTTTGCTTATATATCGGGTTTAGTTTGTATGGTCGCTATCTGATCGGTCTTGCCTCAGCTCTAAGTGGTATCTTCATTTCGCCTAGCTCTCCTACTATGCCTTTCATTTATATGAACATTGTAGGGAACATGTTGTTTTACTCATGCAATAACTTTGTTATGCTTTCCACTGTTTTCTCATCCCAGTAGTTTTCAATGCTGGCCATTTTGGGATTCTCTACTGTCCCAATGTTGACTTTCTTCACCTTGATCAGCGCAACAATTACTTCTGATTCCAAAGGTGGAACTTCCACTTCTCTCTTGCCTTCAACTTCCTCAATCCAAATACCATGCGGGTCATCTTCATCTGGTGCTTCTTCCTGCACTTGGTAGCATGACAATAGTTATTTTACTGTCTGTCTATTTTGTTGTTGTCCTTCTGTCATGAGTTCAACTTCCGGTTCTTTAATGAATATCACCCCTCTGATTTTTCTAACTGTTTCATCTATGTTAGGGTTCTCATGCTCAAATGAGAAGGCGACTGTAAAGGTTTTTGTAACACTGTCTAGTTTAGTTCCTCTGCGCAGTTCCTGGTTTGTATACCAGTTTGTTGGGATGCCTTCTAATGTGTGAATAAAATGGCAAGGTCAATTCTCCGATGGTGTCGTTTTCCATAACGCTCTACACTTCTCCAAGTGTTCTGATGGTGCCCCCTGTCCGTCATATTTCTACAGTTGGTTGCTTCCTTGTTCTGCACCAAACCTAATGTGAAGTAACTGCTTACATTGGTACCAATCTTTAACCATTTCTTTGTGTGCACCCAACCATCTTGCAGGTGTTTCCTTGAGTGCTATATCTAGGGATAAGAGCCTCTAATTTTCTACCACTTCATCTTCGTACCATGTTATGAATACTTCTAAGTCATTCACCCCATGGAAGTTGGGAGGTTCCCTTATCTCCGTACATACCCATCTTACTTCGCGGTCTATTCTTGCGCATCTTCTTGTGGAGACTTCGTGTAACCTCTGCTACCAATTTTCTAAGCCTGTATCTGAGTCTTATGCACATGAGGCGATGCTTCTCCAGCTGAGTACCCCATCTGCATTCGGGTTCACATAATCTTCTTCTCACGCGATTGTTCTGTACAACTGGTTAATTTCCTCCATGTCCAAGCAAGTAGGTTCTACAAACCTTTCCCCTTCTGATGGGTCCAATGGCACTATGACTCTGTATTCTCCTGCCTCGAAGGTCATCTTCCTCGTCTTTAAGTTGATTATGGCCTGGTTATCAAACACCCAATCCAAGCCAAGCTATTTTGAGTAAGGTGTTGTGCCATCCACTATATCGATTACTTCAAAGTCGACTTTAGTCCCACTCCAGTCAGATCTACTGTCACTCCTTTTAGTCTTCCAATTGGTAGAACTCTGTGTTGATTTGCTAGTTTCAGATGAACATGTGAATATCCTAATGTGGGTTCTCCCATACATTGTGATGTCTTTTTAGGTAATACATTTACTTCAGATCCTAAATCCAATATAATATCTCCCATGTTGAAATCTCCAATGTTGGCGTTCAATATGAATTCCCTATTTGTCTCCTTCTTGTATGCAAATTGTTAATTGTTTTCTGTTCTATCTTTCCTTCTACCTCTATGCTACATATTTCTATTATATTTTGTAATGTTTTAACAGAGGATGGATCATTTAGTAGTCTAACACAGGATTGCAGAAAACCCTTAATTGTACTTACTTGTCCCAGTGGTTGTGTTTCTTCGGTGTGATCCACTGATGGAGGCATTGCGTACACTGGTACTTCCTTACTATACTGTGCAGTTGATGTCGATGCAATGTTTGGATTCATGAATTCTTGTCTAGCTTTCTTGAATATCTCCTTCTTGTTCTGCGCATCAAATTGCTTATTTGGTTTGACATTCTTTTTCACCCATTGGTGTTGTATTGGCTCTTGCCTTACTGTGTCGGTTCATGTTTTAGCTCCTCCTCGCGCAACTA
Source organism: Picea sitchensis (assembly GCA_010110895.2). Lineage (NCBI taxonomy): Eukaryota > Viridiplantae > Streptophyta > Pinopsida > Pinales > Pinaceae > Picea > Picea sitchensis. The sequence continues at coordinate 95,914 of SNQJ01S0072908.1, read as the reverse complement.
TTTTGATGTTTCTTCCTTCATCCCTTGATTATGCTGATATCCACTGAACATTCTGATTTTTTTATTCCTCTTCTCCTGGATCTTCCCTAATAGTGTCAGACATTCTTTCGTGTCATGATATGATGCGAAACAATATATATAGGTCGTTGGTGGAAGTGGACATTCTCTTGCATAATGTCCTGGTTGTTGACAATTGTGGCACACCACTAGTCCTCTACCTCTTCCAAAGCCTCCTCTTGCTCTTCTTGCCCCTCTGTAGCCATCTCGATCCTCTCACGACGCATTATACTGAGGTGTCTGGTTATACTGTGCGATATTATAACGTGGTTGCGTGGTATTGTACTGCGGCTGTGCAGTGTTGTACGGGGATGGTACTTGGTTAAACTGTGGTGCAACTTTCTCGGTCATCATTTATGTCTGCACTCTGTATGCATCCAATGTTATTTCCTTCATAAGGTACATGGTTCTATAATCTTTGTCATCATGGCCTACTGACTTGAAAAAGTTGAAATACGAGCTCTTCAGTACTGTCTGGTACTTCTGCATCATTGGGAAGTGATATGGATCATGACCCTGTTTCTTACAGATCTCACACCATAGTCCTCATGTTGGAAATGGGTTTGGCATTCATGTTTCCATGTACTACGCGAATGTTGGACATTCGTTCTTATGGTGTCTTTCTATCCTACATGTGGTACACCAAATGACTTCTCTTTTGTCCTTACCCTTGTTATGGTTTTGCTGGAATGTTAAATTCTTCAGATCCTCCTTCAACTCCTCTATGGATGGATCTGTCTTTTGATATTGGTTCTCTTCCAGTTGTAGGGCTGCCTGTAGATCCTCTGCCTGCATCTGAAACTTCTGTTGTCACAACAGATATTTCAAGTGTGGTAGTAGTGAATTGACGAACATATGCCTATGTTGCATATCTGTCATGACGTATTTTAGTTTTCCCTTCAGTCGTTTGAATCTTTGGTCAATCTATAATACATAGTCTCCAGGTTTCTATCTGATCTCTATCATTTTGTTCATGTATTGATCCTATGAACTAGGCTTCTGGATTTCATTTATCAACAACTTCTTAATTTCTCGAATCATTATGGTTGTCCCTGGTGGACTACTTGCAGCTAAACTCATGTACCAATCCAGTGCACGATATCTTAGCGTGATAGCTAACTATGCCAATTTAGTGTTCTCGTATGTGATCTGTTTTGCTTCCCATATCTTTTCACAGATAAACAGGTGCTTCTCCGAGTCCTTTGATGCTTCTCCTTTAAATTATGGTAACCTGATGGTGGGATCGTGTCTTGCCATCCTTGATGATGAACTACTACCTCCACGCAGTGTAGATACTTGACTACTGCTTCCTGAACTGGCGCCCCCAGATGTTGTTCCTTGTGTAGATGTACTTCCTGCTGTCTTCCTTCTCTCGAAATTTGATTGTCTAAATGGTGGTGTTCTTCTTGGTGTATTAGGCGCACATGGGTTTATGGGTTCCGCACTGACACTGATATGGATAAGAGTGTTGCCTTCTATTTACACTATTGGACCTTTCGTCTTCCTCTCATATGTCATGCACATAATTTCCTCAATCTTCTCCACAGCTCAGAGATCCTCTACCTCCTCTTCATCACTTTCCAAGCCTTCTCTCGCAACTACGACTCTCTTCTTGGTGTTCACTGTATATTGGTAGGGTACTCCACTGCGCGTCTTTCCAACTGTTTCCATGATCCGCTTGATCTGGTATTCATCCATCATAATTGGGTCCAAGGCCTCCTCCTTATTTCCTTTATCCCCTTACCCTTCCATTTCTCCTTCTTCTGTCAGTGCTTCCCCCTTTCCCCCATGCACGTAGGGAAGTTTAGTTGTCTAACTCCATTTTCATTACACCTTTGTTATATAGTAATATCTTAATGGAAGTATATAACGATCTGATGTACCTACCTCAAGGTCCCTTCAATAACTCTTGTTCAGCTGTGCTATATGACTTCGTTGTATCTACTGCAAATTCTGTGATAAATTTTGCAACAATGTTGTCTAACCAGAAATCTACTACACGCGTAAACTTATTATCAACTTGTTATAACTGCGTAATCTCTTCAAGATTCCACTCTAGTTGTTTGATCTGATTTGTAGGATGGTTGTCTTTCAATATTTTTATCCACTCCTGCAATACATGCGGGAAATCACAGAAAAAGACTTCATGCATGTCACTGAATATGTACTTGTCCAGATATTTACACAGTGTTAACTTTGAATTTCAGTTATCTTTTTGCGCAAACTCTAGCTCCTTTGTCTTCAACCAACTCTCTATCTCTGCCTTCGTTGGATTCCACGGTCTCAACATCCCCTTCTAGATTATCATTCTCTCAACGCATTGTTGTTCGATTCGACATTCTTTTGACGCGTATTCCCCAAATCTCACATACTTAGTCCCATTTTCTTCCACACAACCGATAATAGAACCATTTGTTGGTTGGATCTCCTCTTCTATTGGTCTAGGAGATTCTTTATGGTTTATTTCGATTCTACCTTACCATCTTAGATTGACCCTTGTTGATATTTGATAAGCTTCCCAACAAAATCCCTTTAAACTATCGGCCCCTATGGTAACCCAGAAGGCAACGCAACACACATAGTGTACTGCATAGTCTCACCTGAGATAACTTTATGGGTGGCTGCAATACTCAGGTGTTTGCAACCTAAGACTGAGTGAAGATTTGTGGTTGTGCGTTGTACTCTTTATTTATTCCATCTAACATCTAACTATAACAGTCATTCTATGCATGCATGTGGAATACCAGATCTACTTAGTTACTTCATTCATCTAAAATTCATCAATTAATTAGACTTAAAGACGTATGCATTCATTCAAATAACACATTGTTACCATGGTTCACCCCCTCCTGGGCTACGTCCACAAAGATCTGGCTCTCAATCTTTTATTATAGTTCAGAAATATATCACGTCGCGCGTGTTTACAACCTTAGGCCTACTCCTTTTCCCCAGGCACCTCGATCCCTGCGAGGCTGACTAAATCGCACCAAGATCCTCAGCCTGCGATCTAACCCTCATGATCGATTCACTCACTCCTTCCCTAGCTCACCAACTTAATGACTCATACAGTTCTTACAACTCTCTCTCTCTCTCTCTATGTCTATCTGTGTCCCCTTCTCCCAGTGTCTGGCCCTCTCTTAAGTACTACTTATTTATACCCTTGTCTCACCTCCCATTACAATACATTACAAAAACCTTAACCCTAGAGTCGTTAGGTCTTCCTTCCATGCACGCCTTGCCTGCTTCTCTTACATGTGCTGCCTTTTCTTCCAACTGTCCTTTCCTCCTTACATGCTTCTCCTCCAAAAATAGCCTTTCTTCCTAACTAGGCCTGCATCCAACATAACTTCCAACACTTATTCTCTTCATGTCCCTTCTTATCGCAATGGGAACATGTAGGTTTGTCTTTAAGTTTCTTTATCGTGGTTGCCTTCTTAGCCTTCTCTTTTCATTTCTACACATTCTCCATACCTTGTTTACCTTTGCTAGCTTCAAGATGAGTAGCTTGTACTGACACTTTGTCAATATTAGTAGGATTAAACATCAAAATAGTATGACGAAGATAAGAATGTAAACCACCAATGTATTTTAGAAGAGTTTCAAGAGTGTGTAATGGAATTTCCAATGCTAAAGCCTTCTTCTTGAATTCTTGTGTATAAGCTTGAACATTTTGTCATTTTAATTATCTTAATTGTAACCATTCAAACATAGTTGTTTGAGTATATGCCAAAGGATAGAATTGGTTTCTCAATGCATAAATGAATTCAACCCAAGAGGAAATGATTTTACCCTTTTGTACCATATTCGCTTGAGTTAGACTCTCCCACCATATTAGAGTTGTATCGCTTATGCAAAGAGTAGCCAACTAAATCTTTGCAGTGTCTTTGTAGGGTATGCTTGGATCAACAATTTGGGCTCTGGAGGAACTTTTGTGTTCGGTTACTCGGATGCAAAAACATAAGTTAGATTTGGATTCCCCTCGAAATTGTGAGACTTTTGAGTATAAATTTGACCTACTTATGAACAGGCCCTTGGTACCCCCCCCCTCCTCCCCACTGGCACAAACTCCAATGTTGTGTCTTGTTAGGTCCATACTGTCTCTATTTGCATGCCAAACTTCCTCTCTCACTTTTCTGTTCGACTGCTCCAACTCAAAAACATATTATAGATTCAAACTCTTTGTGAAATTATGATAATTTTGAGTATAAAGTTGATAGGGTTCTAAATAGGCTCTCGGGACCTCCTCTCAGCACGAACTCCAATAATGCACTCTGCAGATTTCATATCGTCTCGATTTACATGCCAAAGAACTTCTTTGCATTGATTTTTGTGCCCAACTAAATAAGGAAAAGTCTTCCAAATTTGGCACAATTTCTCCARATTTGGAGGATTTGCGCCAGATATAGTGGTATCCGCCAGATTTTGTGGTATCTCCTAGGTCACCTTGGCCTTCTAGAATGTGCCACGTGATGCCTCYTGATTGGGCCACATGGTAGCCCCTCATTGGCGGTCACTACTGCCTGGGCTATTGATATCGCATGTTGACTGGGTTGTTGATGTCATCTATTGACGTCACCTGTATGGATGATGACATCATCCTTCCACATCATCGTATGGATGTTGATGTCATCTTGCCACATCATCGTACTGATGTTGACATCATCATGTACGACTACTGACGTCATCCTACCACGTCAATGTATGAATGATGACATCATCTTTCCATGTGGAAGCCTGTTATTCTACCACGTTAGCATGTTGATGTTAGCAGTACGAACTGCCCTGTCATCATTTGCGTTGTTTGGCAAAAACTTCATATCACAATATCTTCCTCATACGACGTCCATTTGAGGTGAAATCTGTGTTGTTGGAAAGCTATTGCCAAGCTCTATGCAATGGTACCATTTGTTTCAACATTTGAAATAACTCATTTTTGAGCGATTTTAGATCCTCCTCGATCAAATATTGTTGATGTGCAAAATTTGATGATTTGAGTATGCATGTAGAAGAGGACATGGGTGGATGTTTAAAATGTTTCTTTGGTGAGCTGTAATTATGCCACATTAAGAAATGATTGGTACCATTACTTTAGTGGGAAATGATTGTCAATCTCCAACATAGTTGTTTTTTTTCAATAATATGTTTGACTAATATTCAACAAGATTTAATGTTTTTCCACGTATGCTCAAATATATATCTTCCCACCAAATTCTTATATTGTCAACATAGATTATATGAGGGTTTAGGAGGTTTCAACGATCAATCAATCACAACAATCTTCAGCGAGATCTAAAATAGATACAAAAATTTTCTTTTCGCATATGGTAGATATTTTATGAAAGTTTCTTTACACATGCGTCAATATATGTAAATAAGATATCATTGACCGTTGGTGAGAAAGAAAGATAATAAAATATTTTTTAAAATATTACAAGTGAAAGGGATCTTGAAATTGTGAAGAGTTGATTTAAAGAGGGACACATTTGTCAATTGATAAACTTGGAATTGGTCGATTTGTAATGTTATTTTTCAAGACTTAATTGGAAATTCAAAATTTTGAAACTTCAACTAGTGAAAAGTTGATTTAAAGAGGAACACATTTGTCAATTGATAAACTTAGAATTGGTCGATTTGTAATGTTATTTTTCAAGACTTAATTGGAAATTCAAAATTTTGAAACTTCAACTAGTGAAGAGTTGATTTAAAGAGAGACACATTTGTCAATTGATAAACTTGGAATTGGTCGATTTGTAATGTTATTTTTCAAGACTTAATTGGAAATTCAAAATTTTGAAACTTCAACTAATATTGTACTTTGAAGTATCACATATAACAATGATTTCTACTGAGAGTGATAAGAGAAAAGTGCAAAGTGATGGTGTGCTCCTGTATAAGATGATTGAAGGTGGAAATTTGCATTCCTTCAAATGTGTTGGACCATAAACATTGTTAATCGCTATTTTGAATATTTCTGTTTTTTAATCTATATGTATATCATAAATTTTGATGTGACTTTATTTTGATGATACCATGCATTATATATCCATTGTGTGACATTCATGATTACTGATATTATAATTTAATTTAGATAGTGATGTTCATTAATAGCTAAAGTTGAAGTTGGTACATGACCTTGTAATGATTACGATTTATAAAAATTATAAAAGAAAGAACATAACTTAAAAGAAGATGAAAAAGCTACATAAAAGAAAATGAATGTTGATGTTATTATTATTAGGTGATTATTTTGAATTTGTACATTTGTTAGGTTGTATATCTTAAGTTTTGATGTGACATTCTACTATAGATGCCATATGTCACAACCTCAACCTATCACAAACTACGATCCCCATATTTTTGTCGACATGATGTTATGTTGTATAAATATTTTATACATGTTAACATCAAAATGTCATTGGTATTTTTGTTTTATTTACATATATAGGATATAAAAGGTAGGAAAAAGAAGGTTTAGCAAGCATAATCACCCCCCAACAACTAATTAAAAAGAAATTCAAGCAAGCATATCCTCCAATAACCAATTAAATGTTATTATTGATAAGAAGAATCAATTAAAATTGAAGTGTTTAAATTTTCTAAATTATAACTAAAGTAAAAAATTCAAATTATTGTAATTTTTTAAAATGTTTCTTTTGACTATTAAATATACAATATATGCATATAATTAAGTTTAGTGGGCTAGCTTGAGTGGTTGAGTTCTTTGAATTTTATGTAGGAGGTCTCAAGGTTGATTCCTCATGCTGGGTGCCTCTATTGTCACTCAATGTCTATTCCAGGTGGATCTAAGTGGTCATCCACATTTTTCACTAAATCACCGTTTTTGAGCTTGTGGTTTTGATAAACCATGATATTGTAATGATCCTCCTTATGGTTGTTGTAGTTTTCCTTTTATTGCTGCTATGTTTAGTGAGTAATTTTGGATCAGGAGTTTTGTCAAACAATTTGCTAACAACCTTGTAATGACTCCTTGTTGATTGTTGATATGTTTATCTCATTTGCTTATATGTTTATGCACCTCCTTGGTTGGTAACTTTCGTCAAGAACCTTGCTAGCAACCTCAAATCTCACTGTCATAACTCTCTTCCTACTGTTGTTATATTACTGGGTGAATTTATGGTTCAAGAGTTTTACAAACACTTAGCTGGCATGCACAAAATCCACTGTCAAATGCCCCTTCCTATTGTTGTTATAAATTTGTAGCTGCTACTGCAATATTTTAGTAGTTTTCTGGTGTAAGAATTTTGTCAAACAATTGGTTGTTATACTGAATTTCATTTCAAAACTCCCATATTTATTTCTATAGTTTATTTTTGGTACTGAGCTTTTGTCAAATACTTTGTAGACTCACTCAACACCCACTATGATCAACCCCGACTGTTGTTATTATGTTTTATGTTTGCTGATGAAGTGTTTTCATGTGTTTATTGGTTTAAGAGTTTCATCAAACAGTTTGTAACATATAAATATGATTGGCACATGATATATATAACATCAAAAATTATATTGGAGATAA
>SNQJ01S0072908.1:72759-88313 GCA_010110895.2 Picea sitchensis | reverse complement strand
AGCTACCATAATATTAACAATAACAACAAACGAAAACCCCACAAATCAGCTGCTAAGAAGGTCTCCACAACTAGAACTTGACTGCCAAAGGAAATTTGGCTTCCCTTGATGAAAACTCAACCTCCTCAAGTGATATTCAACCCCCACTCTAGCAAATCGATCCTCTTAGTGCCAAACTTGATATCCACAAGAAGATATGACTTCCACATACCCCAAAATTGCTGCAAAATGATGGATCTATTCCTCACGATAGAAACAAGTTGAAGATCTGAGTGATCTTCCCCACCAAATGGCTAGGGTAGACCTCTCACCATCGAAACCTGTTTAGCTATGGTGGACTCTTTCACCACCGAAACTAATCCAAACCAGGGTTTACTCCAAACCCCCAAAGGCTCCAAGGGCGCTCCAAATCAAATTAGAAATAATCATCCACATAATGAGAGAATGAGTTCTCAATGTACATTTATACTCCTTTTCCTATTTTCCCTTCAAGTGACTTTTAATTTATCTTTAGAAAAATCACCTTTTTAATTTATCAACATTTTTACTCCCAAAAAGTGATTTATTTGACTTTAAAGCATTTTTGGGCACTAAAAGTCATTTTATTTTATTTTATCATATCAACATTTAGAGCTCTTCATCCCGGTTCCAACAAGCTATTACACCAATGTACCCCTATTAGATAATTTATTAAAATGACAACCTTATTGAAATCCATTAAATAATGCTCAATAATACTCCCAAATTACGGGAATGATCGAAATGCGTCAGAATATAAATCTGACTACGGTGTGATCCCGATGATAAAAGATGATAAGCAGACCTCTGAAAGCATAATATAAATCCTCTAAACCCCCTGAGCTCGTTGGTAACATCAAATCACCCCTTTGATCAAGCTGACACAAGCCCATAAAGACATCTCCAACTGCAGAGCAAAGGAACCCAAAAATAGGGACATTAAAGATGTTCACCCTTTTGATGGGGAATGTAAAGTAATGCCATCTCCATTTGTTAATTACAACCATCATGTAATGATTGCATTATGGTCTTATGCACATGCCTACAACATTAATGCAACATATCCCATCAGAACTCCAGAGTTAAGCGCGCTTGGGCTAGAGTAGTACTAGGATGGGTCACCTCCCAGGAAGTCCTAGTGTTTGGCATGCCTATGGCATTTTCTAAACTTAGACCAATTTATCCCACATGCATCATGATAATTATTCTCCTCTCACTCTCTCATATATAATTGAGGTGAAGGAGGTCATTTGAGCATGTAATGGAGTGTAATTTAATGCTTATTGCGAGTGAGTGTAGCTGCCATCTCTTTCCCTTCAAAGATAAGCTATCACCATTCTATCCAGTTTGAGAGTTACAATATTTCGTTATTCATTAATGGAAGTTGGGTTTCACAATATTTCTGTGTTCTCTACTATAATTTCATTCTCAACATAATTTGGATTAGTGGTATCAGAGAAGTCTACTTCTTATCATTTCTCAATGCATATCCCCATTGAGGTTAGGGTATAAAGAGTTGGGTCTCGAGCTAGTTTCTCTTGGGGACGACCGTTCTCACCAACCCAAGCAACCTCCCATGGTGGAAGAAAATATAGAAGACAAAGCAAGAGATCCTTTCAATAAGTTCCTTGAGGAATGCCTCGCGCAATAGAGGAACGAGATGATAGACAACTTCGCTTAGATCCTTCGAAGACTATTGATGGTAGTTGAGGCATATTTAACAAGCAACCATTTCAGAGGTGCGACACCCTTCAAGGTACATGTTAATTTTGATATCCCCTTATTTGAAGGCCAGATAGATGCAGATGTTATAGAGAAATGGTTACTAGAAGGTTATTACTCTGTATAAAAGTTCTATGATTTCGAAAAGATCATCTTTGTGCTCCTTAAATCCCTTCCCCATTTCAAAGCTTGGTGGGAAGGTTACTGGGAGAGGCACACCGCGAATGAATCTATGCCATTCGAGAGAGAACCCACCTAGGTGGCCTTTGTGGACGCCCTTAAATAGGAGTTCTACCTTGTTGGAAGCTATCATGACCAATATATGAGATGTATGACTCTATGTCAGAAGAGAGACCAAACAGTGCCATAGTATACCAACATCTTCCATACCCTGTGCTCAAAGCTGGGTATTCAAGATGATGAGAGATACTTGGTTCTGAAGTATTATAGTGGCCTACACAAGTACATCCAAATGGAGATGGATTTCTTGGACATCTTCTCACTGGGAATTGCTTATTGACATGTTATCAAAATTGAGCAGAAATTAAAGTAGCAAAATAAGCAAGAGTCCAGGTCTGCAAATCCGCAATAATAGAAGTATGGAAAGGTGGACCTAACCCACAAAAAAAGGTGTGGAGCAAGGAATGCCAAACTCAAGACAACCAATCCAAGTTACAAGCAAAAAGGGTAACAAGAAGATATAGAGGGACACTAGAAAGTGGTGTGAGTTCCACAAAATCCCTTGACATAACATTGATGAATGCCACTTGAAACACTCATTGTTGGTCGAGCTTAAAGAAAAGGAGTCAGACTTAGACTCAGACTCAGATTCAAAACAGGTGGATCATTGATGCAGAACCTAGTACTACCATCGTAACCGCAAAGATCCAACCAGACGAGTTGAAGGAGCTTGAGGAGATGTAGCGCCTCTTCCATTTATAGTTGTGGGTGAAGGGGACCCCACTACATTTCATTGTTGACAGTGGGAGCCAAAAGAACTCGATCTCGACCGAGGCCATCAAGAGATTAAAGCTGTCGATGATGCCGCACCCCCAACCATACACCATCGGTTGGTTGAGCCAGGGACAAAAACTTCACATCAATCAACAATGTTGCTTGTCCTGCGACATAAAGCCCTTTAAAGATGAGGTACCATGTGATGTTGCCCCACTTAAAGTTTGTGATGTTCTTTTAGGACAACCATATATGTGGAAATGTCACATTGTTTATGAGTCTTGACCCTGAAGTGTCATTGTTACTCTGGGGGGTTAACTCTACAGGGTACCAGAGGTAGCTATGACTCCTGCCATTTCATTGATCTCGATAAAGCAATGCCGAAAAGTAATCTCTCAAACCACAAAGTTTTCCCTCTTCACAATCCGGTTAGAAGGTGGAAAAAAGGTCGCTATGACCACCATAGCTTTGGCCCAAGACCTTTCTATACAACAAAGACAAGTCGATAAGATTTTAGAAGAGCACAAATATATTTTTTCACCTATGGGGGTTCCTTTGCACTGCCAAGTCAAGCATTCCATTGAATTGGTGCTCGATGCTCCCTTACCCAATGGTCCAATATATATACGCTCCCTTCCAGAGAATGAGAGTCTTTCATATGTTCAACATAGCTACAATAGATCCCTTTGTATCTCTATTGGCCACAACCCTTTTTAGGTGTGTTTGGGGTTCCAGTCATTAGCCCCCATTGATATGGCTCTTCCTGCTGCATCTTCACTGACAAAGTCCTCCTACACTTAGACCAAGGTAGATCATGCAACCATATTTGTTGATCGGATCCAACACCTCCAACAACATGTTCATGGCATCCTTCAATAGGACAATGGCAAGTACAAGCATGGAAACTGCTTTAGCAAGGAAAACGACTCATCAAGGTTCAAATTCAACAAAAGTTTCCCCATATCCCAAGGGAATTTGATGCAATGGGGACCAATGCTTCCTAAGGGGGGAGGACTGATCCAAGTGGATCTCAGTGGACATCCACCTTTTCCACTGAATCAATGTTTTCAAGCTTGTGGTTTTGATAAACCATGATATTCACCCTTTTGATGGGGAATTTAATGTAATGCCATCTCCATTTGTTCATTACATCCATCATGTAAAGATTTCCTAGTGGTCTTATGTACATGCCTACAACATTAATGCACTGGATTCCATCAGAACTCTGCAATTAAGCGTGCTTGGGCTAGAGTAGCACTGGGATCGGTGACCTCCCGGGAAGTCCTAGTGTTTTACATGCCTATGGCAATTTGTAAACTTAGACCAATGTATCCCACATGCATCATGGGAGTTATTCTCCTCTCATTAGCTCATATATAATTGAGGTGAAGGAGGTCCTTTGAACATGCAATGGAGTGTGATGTAATGCTTATTGGGAATGAGCATAGCCGATATCTCTTTCTCTTCATAGATAATATACCACCATTCTAGCTAGTTTGTGTTCCATAATATTATTTTATTCATTAATAGAAGTTGGGTTTCAACGTATTTTTGTGTTCTCCGCTATATTTTCGTTTGTATCTCATTTCGTTCTCAATATAATCCAGATCGATGTCCATATCAAGTCATGTGTTGTAATCAACACCGACAAGTTTGCATTGAGTACCATTTTTTTAATACAAAGAAGTGCCTAAGAGTTTCCCCACAAGATGTTCCTTGGAAAAAATATGCATATAATTGAAATATTTTAAAAAAAATGTAATGTGCTAAAAACAAAATTGAAAAAACCCATAAAAATGATCTATATCATATATAAAAAAATATTTCCACTTGACCATACATCATTTAAATGGAATGTTCACAAAGAAGCACCTCGCAAAATAACATAGATATTGAGTGTATTAAAAAGACTAAGTTAAAGTGTGGACAAACCCAAACATTTTTCCGTTGAAATGTTTCTCCAAATCTAGTAGGAATTTTGCTAGGAGTTATAATTCCACATGGTTTATGGGATCTGGTTATGGACATGTAAGTTTATTAGTATCAATTTATTAGTGTTTATTATATGGCCACGAGTGCACATAACTGCATTTTTTTTGCCACCGTTAAAATGTATTCCAATATAAAATTATGCATACCATTATTTAGAAATAAAATCCCTAAAATCAATAATATGATCCTAAGATACACTATATATCAAAATTATTATTATTAGTCATTTCTAAACTTTTCATAAACAATATGTTTGGCTCATAGGAGTAGGTTTGTGATTATGTAATATTCTGGATATCAAAATTTTAATATGATCCTAAGATACACTATATCAAAATTATTATTATTATTCATTTCTAAACTTTTCATAAACAATATGTTTGGCTCATAGGAGTAGGTTTGCGATTATGTAATATTCTGGATATCAAAATTTTATTAATATTCCTTTCTACTTTTCTTGTTTGCAGGTTTGCGATTATGTAATATTCTGGATATCAAAATTTTATTAATATTCCTTTCTACTTTTCTTGTTTGCGATTATGTGATATTCTAGATATCACAAGTTTATTAATATTCCTTTATGCTTTTGGTTTATGTTGATTAAAGTTTAAAAACTACATGTGAAGTTTATTTCTTTTTGGTTGTTCATATCTAGTTATATAGGGATTTAGAGTTTTGATTTCAAATTTTTAATGATATAAGTTGATTTAAAACCAGGTAAAAATTTTTGGAGCTTCATTCAATCATGGATGGAACTTTAAACTTGGTGGAATTATGATTGTGCCTAATATTTCCACTAAATCCTTATCATAATTTTGGTATGAAAAAGGGTCATTTGACTTCATGATTAACTTATTCATTAAACCTATAAATGTCATTTCCTTTGTCTAGTTTTCTCATAGTTATTTAAGATTTGTTAAATTGCTCCACAATAAATTCACGGGTTTAATACCTCCATAGGAATTGACAATGAATCTCTTCTCTTCCACTGCATTGTTATTGTAATTCAAGTTGTGTATTGGGTTGCAGAGATGGATATATTTCCATTGCAATGGTATTTCTTGTAAATATGATGTTGAAATAATATATGCCAATTTTTCTTACTTGAAAACATTTAAGAAGGAAGGTGGCCATCGAGCTCCTAACAATAGATAGATATTGAAAATTAGTGTCTCCATTGCAAGCAAGAGAACACATATAACATGGTTTGCATGTTCATCTTGAGCAGCCATGAGGTGTAAATTAGCAGGGTTGAGTTGAAAAACAAGACAATCTTCCTTTGCATTCCTAAAGAGTAAAGCCAACCACAATACTGTGTGCCTCACCATATCCAGATTGCACCCATCAAAATCATTATGTCACTCTTCCAAGTTGTAAACCCTACTTTTAGCATTAAAAGCTAATTGCTTGACACAATGTATCCTTCAATCGACACATAGTACCAAAACTCAAATTCGCATAATACATATTACACATAGCCAAATATTGACAAGCTAACTTGATGAAAGTTTCCATGAACCAGGGCAATTGTCCATCTTATATTATTGCACTTTTGTCACACAATCGATGCACAACTTAACAAGGCACACGATCATAGTTCCTATAGTGTTTTCTATCGTGGCCTCACCATTAACTGTCAAAGCTTTCAATTACATGGAGACTTTGGCATTTCCTTCGATCTCACAAATACCTTGTTTGTGGATGATGATTCTTGATATGCATTTATTATAGAAATTAGGGATTAAAATGCCGAAGTTATAGATACTATGGTCCTTTTAACTATTCTTCTTATGCCATAAGGTGTTCTCCTCTCCAAATCCTATGTTTCTTAGTCATTTTTTTGTTTTCTCATCATCGTTCGATCCGTTAGATGACATGGATTTGATCCGGGCCATCTATATTTGAAACAATTCCTTTCTACTTGCCGTTTAACTTGCACACCCATCCTCTCATTCCTAGTCATTGGTGCCCAAAACAAAGTGTTAGCTGCAACCACATATCCGTCTTCCACTCCCCTAAACTAGAAACAATAAAGACCTACACTGTTGTTGTTACATCGTTGCTGATGAGTTTGAAAATTGGAATAATGATACTTCTTCCCCAATGCTTAAATGTAATTGGAATGATCGAGCACAATTACACATGGAATACAATAAACCCATTTACTTGGTATAAACAATGATAAGAAACAGTTCCTTTTGGTTCTATAATTGGATCAACAACAACTAACTCATTATAGCTCCTTCAATAGGAGTTGTAACTTAACAAGTTGGATCAATTGACACATTATTGTTGTTTCTAAGTATTCACCAAAACAACTCTAAAATGTAACGGAGCAATATTCTCACTTCTATTTCTCTTCTCATTTATATTTTGATTTTCTTTTTTCAAATTTTATTCCTTACATTTCAAAATTAAAATAATTAATATTTTGATTTTGATTTCTTACTTTTTAAAGTTAAAATAATTATTGTAGAGTAGTACCATAACTCCAAAAAAGCCTATTTCACTTGAGAAATGTTAATTTATCATTTCCTAAAATAAAAAGCATTTTCACATCCTTAAATATCATATGGAAGTTAAAACAAAACATATTTAACTTGTCGCAGTTATAACAACTTACTTTTTCACTTTCAAAAGCAATTTGCTAAAACATATTTAACTTGTTACCATTATAACAATTTACTTTTTAACTTTCAAAAGCAGTTGCTAAAACATATTTAACTTGTTCCCATTATAACAACTTACTTTTTAACCTTCAAAAGCAATTGCTAATTAGCAATTGCTAATTATAGTAAAAGAAGAAATACTTCAAATTTTAAAAAGGAAATAATTGAAAGGAAAAAGGTTTTTAATTTAGCAAAATTTTTTTTAACAAAATTTTGAGGAATATATATGTAATTCTGACTATGTAAAAATTATATTTTTCAATATAATGAAGAATTTTTCTGTGGAAAAGAAAAAAGTAGATTAAAAAATGCTTCAAAACATAATTCAAACATTTAAAATTTATAAAAAAAAGGAAACATATCAATAATATTCAGAGGTAAATGATAATATATAGCTTGAATGAGTTTAATGGTTAAAAACATATGTTTCCTTTTAAGAGGTCACAAGTTCAAATACAGAAGAAGGAGAAGGTAGGACATGTATACCTTAGTAGACTTTATAGTCAAATCGCTAACCGTTAAAATCCTTATAATTATAAACTTTTTCAAAAAAAAAAAAAGAAGAAGATCGCATTCTGAGGTCTCTGGTCTCTGCCGGTTGGGCGTTCAACCACTGTCACAGTTGCAGGTATAAAAGGCTGTCGAGGCTTTTCAACATCTAGGTATAGAACATTGGAAAAAGAATCTGCAGAGGCTTACATGTTTGAAAAGAATGCGCGATGCTTAAATGTTTGATGTTGAGAAACATGAAAGCCTTCAGGTACCGATTATGGTATTCAATTAACTATGTTGCTGTAATTTTGATGAGAAAATGTGTAGCAAACTCAATGCATTTGTACCAGTTTTGAGATGGAACCGAATGCATTTGTACCAGTTCTGAGATGGAATTGAATGATCATTGAAATTGTACAAGCTGACATTGACATTGTCTCTGTCTCTGTCCAGATAGGCAAATCCTGTGAGAAATTGTTGAAATGACATATTTGAGTGGTTCAGCAAAGTATAGATGATTATTTTCTAAAATGTCGAATCTATTTATGCAAAAATGTAAAGAATTTTTCAGTTACACCCAAATTCATATGGCAGAATTCAAGTAAAAAATACCAAAACAGAAAATGCCATGGTATGTCTGTGTGGTTGCCCAACTATCAGTAATGGAGGACCGAAGATGCAGGAATAAGAGACGCAACCATTATCAAGTTCAAACTGCCATGTGGATTAAAGAAAACCATGACGCCAAATGACAGAAATCTTGAGGTGCCGCGTCCTTCTCCCCCAAAAAAAACTAATTCATGGATAGAAACAAAATGAAAGTTCCAGACGCTTCATATTTATCTTAATCTCTTACTATACGATATTATTTTAATTCTCATTCGTCAAAATGAACTTGTAGCAAAAGGCGGTCTCCAAAACATCTCTGGCATCGATAATAACACTGCGGTCACATGCGGCCTAGTTACCGTAGTTACCGATTCTGCCACACTGCTCCCCAAAAAATGCGGACACATGAAGGCCGGTGGACTCCATCGTCCATACGACCGTGGCGTATGCAATCCGATAAAGCCACGACTATTCCCAATGATTCGACTACAGCTTCTCCCGTCCCAACTTCTAGAAGTAGCGAACATGTTGACGACGAAACAGGCAACAGCCGGTCACGGGAAAGGCTTCTAGACGCTTCCGCGTTAACATCCAACCCTCACGTTCCAGGTGGCAAGCGAAGCTCTGCCGTACAGAATCGGGCCACCGACAGCGTCAGGTGCAGCCCTAAATTCCATGATTCGGAGATATTTAAGATTCCTTCACTTCAACGGTTGTTCCCCGGCGGGCGAGGGAATAAATGGACAGCGCTTCTAGACGCTTCTCCTTTCTCCCACCCATCTCGTTCTCTACCTGCGGCCATTATTTGTGGTGGGTAGGGCTTCGCGTCGGATCTGTAATCGAGGATCTCAATTCAATCATCTGGGGCTGAGTTTCGAGCTTGGAACCTCTTGTAAATGAAATTTTCGTTGTCGTGCGGATTTTGGATTTCACGAGAATCCCCCGAAAGCCCTCGGGGAAAAAAGGGGTAAGGATAAAGCTCTCTTGGCAGATTGAATAAGGATTTGCTTTACAGTCGTTTGAATTCGATTGTTTTGCTGTTTCTTCTAACGTTCTGGCTTGAGAATTTGGCTATATTTCATTGGACTTAGCTGAAACCCGCGGACTTTAAAGCTGCTTTGAAGGTTGCTATTTTTATTCTCTTTGAAACCGCTGATTTTGGCATTCGGTAGCTTGGCTGTTTATTTTAACGTTTTAGCTTGAGAATTTGGTGATATTTTATGTCAGTTAGCTGAAACCAGCGGTCTTTGAAGCCGTTTCGAAGGTTGCCGTTTCTATTTTTTTTGAAGCCGCCGATTTTGGCATTCGTGGTAGCTTTGCTGTTTATTGTAATGTTTTAGCGGAGAATTTGGTGATAGTTCCTGTGATTTAGCTGAAATCAAGGGTCCTTACGGTTGCTTCGAAGGCTGCCTTTTTTTATTTTCTTTGAAACTGCCGGTTTTGGCATTCGCTAGTTTTGATGTTTTTTTTTAACGTTTTAGCTTGATAATTTGGTAATATTTCCTACGAGTTAGCTGAAACCATCTTTAAAGCTGCTTCGAAGGTTGCCTCTCTTATTTTATTTGAAATAGCTGATCTTTTGCTTGTCGGAGTGTGTGTGTAGGGCTAGCGATTTCATTTTTGTTTTTCGGTTAGAAGAAGCCGCTGAAGATGTGTGTGCCGCGCTGTTGAATGTGTAGTTGCAGGGTGGATTTCGTTGAATGTGCAGAAATCTTGGAGAGACAGGTGGCTGGGGTTTTGAGGAGGCGATAATTTAGTTCTGGCGCTCTAGAATTCTAGAGGATTGTCCAGGTGGCGAGTCAGGCGGTGTGACGTGGAATACGGCGAGGAGATTGGCCGCGGGATTGAGGTGCCTTGTCAGCAAATGATGAAATAATGTCGCTTGCCTTGTTGCCTGGTTGAGAGCTTGGACGTGAGCGAGCCCTGAAGGTTTTGGAGGTCCTTGTGGCCGGGTTGGGGTTACGCTATAGTAAAGATTTAAATGTGAAAATGAAGGACGCTAAAGAGGCTTGCTTTTACTCGATTTTGGGTCTGGAGAAGACCTGTTCGACATCGGATGTTCGATGCGCTTACAGGAAATTGGCCAAGGTACGATCTCATGTTCGAGATTTTCCAAGGTCTGTACGTAGATGTGTATGATTGAGTCGTTTGAATCTCTTTTTGGTTTCTTCATTTGTTATAGAAATGGCATCCGGACAAGCTCAATGTTAAGGACTCTGCGACAGCGTCAGAGGCTGCAAAGATGCGATTTCAGGCTATTCAAGAGGCTTATTCGGGTACTCATTTTCAATCATCAGCCAATAAAGAAAGTGTTTTCGATGTTTCTTTCTTTGTTCTTCGTACTTGGTTCGTATCTTGTAAGCATTGATCTCCATTTGCAATCTCTAGAAACTTAATGTTGTTGAAGGCTTGGACGAATTGTGCAGTTAAACATGTAGATGCCTGGAAACAGATAGCTTATCAAGTTTAGACTTTGGATAAACCCTATCTACAATTTATTGCAGTGCAATGCAAAGGTCTTGACTCGACCTGCTATGTTATGGGGTTAATTTAGTTTACTGTCCTGATCAAGAAATTTCAGATGTTTAGAGAGTACTTTGAAGTGGGATCACCGAGATATTCATAGTTTACTCTAGTCAAGGATATTCATAGTTTACTCTAGTCAAGGGTGGCGATTGCTGGACCCTGGGATGTTTCCTTTGTGGGATGGGGGCATGGGAGTTATAGCTGCCAGCTAATGTATTCTTTTCGTCTTAGATAAAATAGTGATACTTCCTCACTCTAGTTAACAGTGACGCAATATCTCGACGTGGGTGCTTTCTATTATTATGTAATTTGTGTAGATATATAGTTATTTGGTATTTACACACGAAAGGGATTGTCTAAACAACATTAGATATAGAAGAGCAACCCTTTTATTAGTACTTAATTCTTAATTGTGAGTAATTGTTTACTATATAGGTGCTAGCTATTATATTCGTTTTAGATAAAATAGAACGTTACCATCTCACTCTAGTTAATAGACATGGTAGCTTTCTAAACACTATTATATATAGAAGAGCAACCCTTTTATTATAACTTAATTGTGAGTGATTGTTAACCCAACCCTCTTTATCGGTACTCAATTATGAGCGACTATTTGCCCTCTTTATTGTTTCGTGTGAATGGGTGTGTGCACAGAGAGATAGTTCCAACCCTCTTTATCGGTACTCAATTATGAGTGACTATTTTCCCTCTTTATTGTTGCGTGTGAATGGGTGTGTGCACAGAGAGATAGTTGCAACATAGATAGGTGCTAGCTATTGTATTCTTCTTAGATAAACTAGAACGTTACCACCTCACTCTAGTTAATAGCGATACAATGTTTAAGCATGGGAGCTCTCTATTATTATGTGCTTCGTGTAGATCTATAGCTATTGGCACACGAAAGGGATTATCTAAACACCGTTAAATATAGAAGAGCAACTTTTTTATTAGAACTTAATTGCGAATGAGTGTTTACCCAACCCTCTTTATCGGTGCTCAATTCTGAGTGACTATTTTCCCTCTTTATTGTTGCGTGTGAATGGGTGTGCACAAAGAGATAATTGGAACGCAGATAGTAATAATAAGTAAAACTGTCCACGATATTAATAATAGAGAGAGGGAGTGCTATTAACAATAGAGGGAGGGAAGATGTTGCAGCCCAAAGTTTTCTATCATGTACCAGTGTGAGTAAGGTGTCATAAAGCTTTGTCTTGCAATTGTTATCCAGAGGATTATAGACACACCCATTGCACATACAACCAAAAGGGTATAAATGTGAAACGAAATTTGGAGAGGATTTTTTAACTCTCTCTCACCTTGGAGAGATAGAGAGAAGTATTTATTCTAGAAAGAGGATAGTTCAACTCTCTTTCTAGAGAGATGGAGAAGCATCTTATTCCGGAACCAAATATTTGAAGAGCTCAGGAAAGATTCTATTCCCAGAATGCTTTGCCAAGGTCAAAACGGAAGTGAGGAGAATTTCTTTTCCAAGCTCTTCAGGAAACTCCTTCCATAAAAAACACTTTTACCTTTTGCTTGAATCTCTCTTATGGTGCTTTTATTACACATCATAGCTCGATAAATGTGTGGGGTGACTCGAGATCTCTATAATTTTTGATATTATGTTTATACTTTAAACTCTTCTAAGTGTTGTCCTTCCTTACTTTATATATAATATCCTCCCCTTTTCATAATAATTATCTTTGATTTGATTCTTTGGATTTTAGTTCGTCCCATTATTGTCTTTTGTTCCTTTAATAATATAATATCCTCCCCTTTTCATAATATTTGTCTTTGATTTGATTGCTTAACCTTGTGTAATATACCATTAATTATTAATTAAATCATTAATGTAATAATTATTCTTTTAATGTAAATTTATGTCTTTTTAGACAAAAAGAGTGACTCTACTCATGTACGTGTATTTATACACATTGTTGTACATTGAGCAAGATGGTGAATAATAAATTTAATAAATATTAAATATATATTTTATATATAACAAGTCTTAAGCTTCCAAATGGTATTGGAAAACATCATTCATAAAAACATGAAAACTATAACCAGTATGGAAAATATGAGCAACACTCTCGAAGAAATGAAGAATTTTGTGAAAGAAATAAAAGAACAATTAGAGAAGGCAATCTTGGCGTACTTAAAGGAGGAGGTTTCTGCCAAAACCAAATCTTGTGTTCTCCATCATATGAATTGCCAGAGGGACAAAAATCCGACAATGATGAAAGCGGTGAAACCAGTGATTGTGAACTGGAAGATATACGCCATTTTGGAAATCGAAACTATATCTCGTACAAGATTCCCAAGCTAGTTTACAAAGAGGGTATTCAGAGCCTAACCATATTCTGCTCTGGATCAAGTCAGGGGTTTCAACAAAAATGTTTGAACAACTTGTTGAATATCTATTCTCTTGAAAATATTCATTCATCAATTTTTCCACGACAATGATAGGAAATCTGTTTTTCCTGCCAAAAATGGCACATTTGGCTTTTCTCGAATGATTGACCTGTAACATCCCTAGCCTTCTAGGCCAGGCCATGCTACTCCAGAACACACTCTTACCAAGCACTGGAACCAAATTGTAGCATCCCCAACTTTAGGCTGCTGTGCTATTCTACGTAACAATTATTCATTTCGACTGTATATATTTATACAAATTTAATACAGATAGATACATTCTGCTAATGCATAGATTCATGCGGAAATAATAGTAAGCCTATACATATAGCATACATAGGCAATACTCATAATTATAAAGACATGTACAAATGCACAACAATCAATTGAACACATAATTGAAACTTATCTTTTTATAGAAGACCACCAACTGCATGCAGACCTTCCACGAACCTCCCAGCCTTAGACCACGCTGCCCAAATCTCTCAGTAGTGGGTCACTCCCGAGCGGGGACTAAACTCCACCCGGGTAAAGGGATTCCTAGCTAGGTTGAAGCAATATAGGCAACATGAAGGATTTTGTCCCAGGAGCCAACTCAAACTACTAGCCTACAACCTCTCAATCCCCACATGCCTATCCTACCCCAGGAAGTGTGACCCTTCTCTGCTCAATAGTCCTTCGACTGCCCCACTTCTCTTCCAGGGCTTCAACAACAGGTCGGGCCGAAAGTCTTAGAGCACTATAGTTGTAGTTGGGATTCCCCAAGAAATCACTTTCCCAACAATCCTCTCACTTCGAGAGAGTTTCTCAAGGGCATGACAACCTGCCTCTTCAATCCACAGGCCTGACAACCTACTTCTTTTGTCCAACTCTTAAGTCAACCAGGTATGAGTGATGGCAACAACAAAGTTCGGATATGGAACAGGTAATGGCAACAACCACGCTCAGGCAAGGAACTGTGTTGGCAACAACAACATTCAGGTAAGGCACAGTACGGGTTCAGACAAGGTACGGGTGCACTGTGCATAACATGAAATGTACGGGATAACTGCTGAAGGTGTCATGAGCCCTGGAGAGATTCGACTGTTGGGGTCCAAAAAATGGCTGCGTGAGTGAGTGGGGAAGGATGGGAAAACAGACTAATTTCCCCACATATTTGCATGCGCCCTTGATGACACATGGCCCTCCAGGAGCTCGTTCCTCTCCACTTGTAATTTATTCCCCTTCACATAGGAACTTAGGATAACATGATATTTATCCATGCCTTAGTCTCTAGGAATAATATTATAATCCTTTGGCAATAAGCCCTCTAGCTCAGCCCCCTTTCTAGGCTCTTAGCTCTCCCTTTCCCTTCCTAGTGGAGTTTAGTCCCCCATACTCTTTCATCGTGGTCGGTTTACATGTAGCGATGTATTATATTAATGATATGAGTTTTTACATATACAAAAATAGGCTCATTGGCCTTTAGCATCCAGGCTCTCTGGCCTAATCATCACATAAGCCTCCTGACTTATATTAACCCGACTCACCAGCCTATAAAACATATTCACATTTACAACCGGGGATCGGTCTTGGGGTGTTACATCCCCGTCCCCTTATTTTATGCATTGTCCTCGGTGCATTATATATACACATATACAACCAAAAGTTCAAAAACTCTCAAAAAGATGCGGGTATTTTGCCCGCATAGCATCCTCGTACTCCCAAGTTGCATCCTCAGGACCGTACTACGTCCATTGGACCTTTACTAGCTCTATGGCTCGATTCCAGAGTTGCTTGATCTTCCGGTCCAGAATGCACACTGGATGCACATGAAAAGCGCCTTCTTGCTCCACTTGAATCACATTCTAACCAATAACATGATTAGCATCAAGTATATACTTTTTGAGCAATGATACATGGAATACATTATAAATAGACATGGATGCAGGCAATGCAAGCATATATGCCACAGGCCCAATCCTCTCTAGGATTTCAAACGGCCCACAAAAACGAGCTGCCAACTTTGAACAATTTCCCAACCTCAGGGAACTTCCGTTGGCCTTCACTTTCAAGAATACATGATCACCCTGTTATCCTCGATATCTAGGGATAACTAGGAGATCATGTCTCGAGGCCCACATGGTCCTAGACATGGAGTACCGAGAGCAGGAGCGACCT
>SNQJ01S0072908.1:54764-71575 GCA_010110895.2 Picea sitchensis | reverse complement strand
TGCAACTGGACTTGTGACTCGACATGCCAATTCCACATGCAACTCAACATGTCAACTTGACATGCAACTCGACTTTGTCAACTTGAGTTAGACAACTCGAACTTGACATGCAACTCGACTTTTACAACTTGAGTTAGACATCTCGAACTTGACATGCAACTCGACTTTTACAACTGGCAACTCGTCATTCTTCTCATGGTGGATAAGGTCACACGTGCCAACTCACTAAATCATCATAATTACATCATTTGCATAAGTGATAAGGAGGATTGTTTGTCACATCAATCTAGCTCACAGGGTTTATACATTCATTTTGTCTATTGTTAGATTTGCCTTGGCTTTTGCACTAAACTCACAAGGCTGACCTTCGCTGTTGCACATGGCTAACAAGGTTTTTGTCCTGGCTCACAAGGCTTGTACATTTTCCTTGACTCTTTCCATGACTTCACAAGACTATCTTTGGCAACATCTCTTTCGTCTTGACTTTTGTCCTGGCTCACAAGGCTTGTACGTTGGCCTTGACTCTTGCCATGACTCACAAGACTGTTTAATCCCCAAGTCTCCCAGGCTAGCCTCAGGGTGGTCACTTAAGACTTCTCGTTGGAGAATGCCTTTTGATGCTGTCACTTAAGACCTCAAAGGAACTCAAACATCAAAGGTATGTTCAAAGGCAAGAGTATTGATACATCTAAGATTAAATGCTTTAGTTGTAATAAGTTGGGTCATTTTGCTAAAGACCGCTAGTATAGGAAGAAAAATCCAAGGAAAGGGAAACATCATGCCTCGACTATTGAGGATGATGAATCCAAATGAAAACACAAAAGTCCTTCTAATGAAAAAGAAACTAGAAAAGAATATTACCTGGTTTCTGTTTTATCCAGTTTAGTTTTCACGGGGTCGGAAACTTGGTTAGTAGACAGTGATGCATCAAAGCACATGACATGGTACAAGGAAATCCTCTTAGATTTCAAGACAAAATCTTTTGTAGAGCAAGTTGAGCTTGGGGATGACAAATGTTACAAGATAGAGGTAGTAGGCTCTATCTCCTTCAGATTGGAATCTGGGGCTAGGCTTCATCTTGATGAAGTATTATATGTTCTCGGGCTTAAGAAGAATCTACTATCAGTTGCAACCCTTGAAGACAAGGGATATTGGGTGATCTTCAAGGACAGGAAGGCACTATTGTGGGCTAAAGGTAGTCACTTGAGTAAAACAGAACCCATTGGGACTCGCAGAGGAGGACTGTACGTCGTGACATGACAGTCAGTTCAGTCATTGGCTCATTATGCGACTAGCTCCAGCGAGTTGTGGCACAAAAGACTTGGACATCTTTATTACAAAGCACTTCCAGATATGCAGAACATGGTATGTGGCATGCCCTCTATTTCTCTTAGTAAAAATGAAATTTGTAAAGGATGCATGCTAGGTAAAAATATAAAGAAAGCATTTCCTAGCAGTGACAACAGAGCTCAGGGCATCTTAGATTTGGTTCATTCTGATGTATGTGGTCCCANTGGCTTCGCTAGGAGTTGGCCTAGACGGAGGAGTTGAGGATTAGGTGACATCACCTTAACTCTCACTTGCCCCCAAGGACACACCGAGTGGATTGAAGATTTCTTCCACGTCTCCCAGGTGCGTATAAGGCGGCAACAGTTACCATTTCCATGTAATGTAAATCTGATTTTGTCCTTCAAATCTGATTTGTACATGCTAATGGCTATAGCATGCAACTCATGCACTCTCCTGCTAAGTGCATCAACTACCTTGTTCTCTTTCCCTTTGATATGCTTTATATTAAAGTCATACTCACTGAGAAACTCTAACCACCTGCTTTGTTTGGCATTTAGAGTTGGCTGTCTAAATAAATATTTCAGACCATTATGATCTGTCCTCAACTCAAACCTTTTCTCCATGAGGTAGTGTTTGCACATCTTCAAGGCATGCATTATGGCTGCCAACTCTAAATTATGAGTAGCATAGAGCCTTTCATGCTCCTTCAACTTTTTTGATTCATGACATGTAACATATCCATTCTGATTGAGGACTCCACCAAGTCCTTCTTTACATGTGTCTGTACATACAATGAAGTCTTCATTTGGATCTGCGATCCTTAGTATTGGAGCACTGGTTAACATATGCTTCAAGTGCTGGAAACTCTTTTCACATTCCACTGCCCACTAAAACTTCACTCCCTTCTTTTGCAAGGAAGTGATTGGGTGTGCAATCCTTGAGAATCCTTCAATAAATCTTCTGTAGTAGTCTGCAAGGCCCATGAATGATCTGACCTCTGTCACATTCTTAGGTGCTGACCATCCTCTAATGGCCTCAATCTTTTTCGGATCCATTGCTATCCCTTCTTCTGAGATGATATGTCTCAGATAATGGATTTGCTTCTAACAAAATGAGCATTTGCTCAATTTGGCATACAACTGATGCTCCCTTAATACCTGTAGTACCAACCTCAAGTGTTGTTCATGCTCTTCCTTCGACTTGGAATATATAAGAATGTCATCCAAGAAGACAATGACAAAACTTATCCAAGTATTTTTGAAAATGCCATTCATTAAACACATAGAAACAACTGGTGCACATTTGATAACCCAAATGGCACCATTGCGAATTCATAATGGCCATACCTTGTCTGGAAGGCAGTCTTGCTAATGTCTTCTTCTTTATATCTTACATGATGATAACCTGACCTGAGATTAACCTTGGAGAATATTTTTACATTCTTCATTTGATCAAAGAGGTCATCGATCCTTGGCAAAGGATACTTATTCTTCACAGTTACCTTGTTCAACTGTCTGAAATCTATGCAAAGTCTCAAGGTTCCATCCTTCTTCTTCACAAACAAAACTAGGGCACCCCAAGGTGACACACTTGGGCGTATATACCCCTTCTACAGAAGCTCTTCAAGCTGCAATTGCAACTCCTTCAGTTTTGGTGTATTCATCCTGTAGGGAGTCTTGGATACTGGAGCTACTCTAGGCATCAGATTTATGGAGAAATCAATCTTTCTTTTGGGGGGTAATCTTGGTATTTCTTTAAATATATCCCCAAACTCCTTTAGGACTGCATGAGCTTCAATATTTGACACCTTATCTCTAGATGTCTCTTCTATATGATCTGCAAATAATTGACATCCTTTCCTGTAACTTTTCTTCAATTGCATTGCTGAGATATCTCTGATAGTTATTGCCTTGGGAATTCCCTGTATTGTCCTTAGGTTCCCTTCCCCATCCAGGCAAGTAAATGCCTTGTTATGACAGTCTAGGATAGCATGGTGTTGGTCCAACCAATCCATCCCGATTAGACGGTCATAGGAGTCTAAATGCAAGATGTTCAATTCTGCCCTGGTGTTCAGTCCATTCATGTCCATTGGACACGATTTTACCAACTCATTAACTTTTCTTTTGGCTTCGGTAGCCAACCACATCAACCAAGATTTTCCATGCTTGCTTCTTGGCAAATACAATCTTTCCACCATCTTAGGATCTATATAACTATGACTAGCTCCTGAATCAATTAAAATAACAATGGTTTGGTTGTTGATCATACCTTCTACTTCAATCATATGTGACTGAAACTCTACCTGCTTGTTGTCCAGGGCTGCATAGATCCTCGGTACACTTCTGCCCATGTCCTCCATTGTTTCAGCTTGTTGTACATTGTGAACAATTCTCGCTTTTTCACCTTTGTGAGGACAATCCCTATACATATGATCTCCTTTACAACCCCAACATTGAATAGGTGGCTGCCTTGGTCTTTGCCCCCCTATCTCAATTGTTTTGGGTTCTCTAAAAGCTGGTTGTCCCTGAGGATTGTTTATGAAGAATGGTGGCTTAGTCCCCTTCTTCCTCTGTTCCATATTATATTTCTTCTTGTCTTCCCAAGCTTTTTGGAAAGTTGGCCTTGCTTTATGCTGATCATATAGGAATTTAGCTCGCCTTATGTTCTCCTCCAATGTTTTGGGATCATCATATTGTATTTTGTCACTAATGAATGGTGGTAGCCCACTCAAATACCTTTGAATCTTAACTGTCTCATCCTTGATGAAAGAAACATACTTTAACAACTCCAAAAACCTTCTTTCATATTCATCAATGATCATACTCCCAAGCTTGAGTTCAAAGAACTCCTTCATTTTCTTGTCATAGTATCTCTTAGTCAAGTATTTCTTTTCAAAATACTTTTTGAATTCCTTCCAAGTAACATTTTTCTCCTTAATGTGCTGCACCTGCACAAGCTGATCCCACCACATGGATGCTTTTCCCTTGAGTTGGTAGATAGCAATTCTTCCTTCTGCATATGAAGAATAATTATGTAATTGAAAATACTTTCTCATGCTTAGCAACCATGTCTCAACATCTTCATCTTTCTTGTGCTCTGATTTTGTTCATTTCTCCTTGTAGCTCATCTACCCCAGACCTCTTTTTATGCTTCCTGACAAGGGATGGACTTGAGATGTTGTGTGTTCTCCCATCATAATGTCCCGGGGAGTGATGGTGATGTCTGCTAACACTTCTTGTTCTTCTTTTCTCATTAGGAGACTTGTCACTTCCTGATTTGCTTGAGCCACTCTTCTCATCTATCTTCTTTTCTATTCTGTCCAAGTTCTGCATTAACTTTAGGTTGAAGTCCTCCTGTTGTTCCCTGGCTTTCATAAGCCTTTCATTATTAGCCTTGTGACTTTGGACATCCTTTTGCAAAGTTTTAATTGTCTCTGCCAAGTTCATGCTTTCTTCCTTTCCTTCTCCATGTCCAATTGAGTTTGTTCCTTCAATGCCCAAATGGACATCCATCCCTCTGATCTCATCTTCCTGACTGTAAGCCCCCTGTGTATCTTCCATTCTTCAGCACTTTGTGTTGACTTTGTTCTGATCTACTTGCTGTTAACTTTGCAAAAAATGTGCAGCTAACAGAACTTGTTAGGCTAATTGATTCAACAACCTCATGAAATTATGAACCATTCTGGTTCAATAATACATCAAACTTCTTTCTTTTAATTTCCTGAGAAATTGACTGTTCAACTCAATTTTCTAGGTGAATAGTTATATTCTACTGTCCAAGATCTTTCCAATGCAGGTCCGTACAAATCAATTTCCCACGGGCTCCTTTTCTAAGCCCCTTTCTGTCTTTAAAAACAATTTTCGGGCACTAAACCTTTTTCTTCAGCCCCCAATCTCATGTGACCACGGGTTATGACCAAGCGCTTAACTAAAAGGCTCTTATCTGGAGCTTCGGGACTTTGGGGCTACGAAACTTCGGTCTTCGGAGGCTCTTACTACCTCACTACTTATTTCTCCCGAACGTCGAACCGACGAACTCATGCACGGTACATCTTTGGAGCTTCGAGGTTTCGCTGCTTCGGAGCTTCGGGAGTTCTTTCTATATCACAGCTTATTTCTCCCGAACACTGAACTGGTGAACTCCCGGAGAGGCTCTCCGGAGCTTCGCGCTTCGAAGATCTTTACAACTTTGCACCTAAAAACTCTCGAACGTCAAATTTTCGAACTGTCGGGGTCTTCTTAGCACTACGCTCTAGGGGTGTTTCGTGTCAAAATATGAGGATGACACATGGCCCAATCGACGGTTGACACATGTCAAGTTTCGATTGGCACATAAGGTCTGTGAAGGGCACGAAACAGATCGACACGTGGCATGCTTAGAGTGGTTCCACGTTACCCTAGGTGACGTCAGCATGTCACGTCACTTTGACGCTCACACCAGAACACATCAAAACACTCGAATGTCGAACTTTCGAACTCCCGAACAGTGTTTTCCGAAGCTTCGAAACTTCGGGGCTCCAGGAGACTTCTCCACACTACACCACAAATCTCCTGAACGTCGAATTCTCGAATACTTGCTAATCTACGGACACGTGTCCTCAAGCACGAACAATCTGGATTAACTCCGAACTTCGGGGAAAAATTCTCCAAGTGAAACAAGGACTAAAATCTCTCGAATGTCGAATATTTGATAATCTGTAGCCACGCGTCCCAGACAATAGACGATCCTGATTTACTTCCGAGTTCGGGACTTGGGGAGATTTTCTTCCAGGCAACTTAAGAACTTGTTCCTCCCGGAGTGTCGAATCTTCGAACTGCCGCGAGATTCGCGGCTCAAACTCGCCTGTGTGTAGATCCGACGACCCAGATCTGTCCCTCGCCAAATTCAACAGTCAGGCATTATTCCCCTGTGATCTACGTTGTAGATTCACTTTGGGACTTTGGAGCTTCGAGGCTTTTACCTCCTTTTCGTCCAAGAATTACAAACCGTCGTAGCAGCGAAGTCCGAATGACTTGAGGGGTTAACCATCGCGCTCCTTTTCCAGATCCGACGGTTGTGATGGATTCAGTCCCCTCCCGAACAGATCTCGTCTGTTCTTCTTCTCACAAAGATAGATTTCTCTTCTCTGAGTTTAAATTTAAAGAAGTCGCATGTGCACTTCAAATTCGACCAATCCCAGGTCAGACTTTGCTCGAATCAGATATTAGTTACGAAAATTTCACCACTTGGTCGATTTCTTCAAATTTTCCAAGAATTTTAACAACAAAAATTGGGGCTTTTGCCTAATTCCACGCAAGTAACTCATTCCACTTGCTCAGCCCATCCAGGCTCAGTGTTGGAAACTGGGGCTCTGACACCAATTTGTAACATCCCCAGCCTTCCAGGTTGGGCCATGCTACTCCATAACACACTCTCACTAAGCTCTGAAACCAAATTGTAGCATCCCCAACTTTAGGCCGTTGGGCTATGCCCCGTAACAATTCTTCATTTCTACTGTATATATTTATACAAATTTAATACAGAGAGATACATTTTGCTAATGCATAGATTCATGCGGAAATAACAATAATCCTATACATACAACATACACAGGCAATACTCATAATTATAAAGACATGTACAAATGCACAACAAGCAATTGAACACATAATTGATAATTATCTTTTTATAGAAGACCACCAGCTGCGTGGAGACCTTCCTTGAGCCTCCTAGCCTTAGACCATGCTACTCAAAGCTCTTAGCAGTGGGTCACCCCCGAGCTGGGACTAAACTCCACCCAGGTAAAGGGATTCCTAGCTAGGCAGAGGCAATACAGGCAGCATGAAGGATTTCGTCCCTAGAGCCAACTCAAACTACCAGCCTACAACCTCTCATTCCCCACATGCATGTCCCACCCCAGGAAGTGTGCCCCTTGTTAAGGTTTAAGCTATTATTAGGTTTCTTTTCAATTTACTAGATAACCATAGCATAGATAGGATCACTGAGAAATACACAATCACAAGAGACACAACATTTATCCTGGGAAATCCTCATGGGGGAGAAAACCAACAAAAACTTCCTTAATATAGATAGCCAATACAATACCAAGAGATAACTCAAACAAATACAGAAAGTCCTCTCCCAAGAATGCGCCTCTCTCTCTCTCTTTTTTCTTCTCCAACTGCAGCTCCGAACTTGTGCTCTGATGAACAAGTGAGTGTGTGTCCAAATGAGGCGCTAGCCTCTTTATTTATACAATCTGGCACGTGTGGACGGAGGTGTCTTTTCACTGGCAGGGCCGACTTCTTATTCTGGGTGGTTATAACCACCTTTAATATATTCTGGGGTCGACTTCTCATTCTGCCTATTACGATTAGGGTTTGACCAATCTGCAAAAGGGGATTTGGTTATTTACAATACCAACATGATCAATTCGCAAAAGGGGATTGATCTAATGAATAATACATCAATAATAATTAGAATACTCTTTGCAGTTACAATATTTCAACACCCTTTCTCTGCTCAACAGTCCTTCGGCTGCCCCACTTCCCTTCCAAGGCTTCAACAACAGGTCGGACATGAAGTCTCAGAGCACTGTAGCTGCAGTTGGGCTTCCCCAAGAAATCACTTTCCCAACAGTACTCTCACCTGGAGATTGTTTCTCACGGGCCTGACAACCCGCCTCTTCAATCCACAGGCCTAACAACCTGTTTCTTCTGTCCAACTCTTAAGTCAACCAGGTATGGGTGATGGCAACAACAAAGGTCGAGTATGGAACAAGTAATGGCAACAACCACGCTCAGGTAAGGAATTGTGTTGGCAGTAACAACATTTAGGTAAGGCACAGTACGGGTTCAGACAAGGTACGGGTGCACTGTGCATAACAGGAAATGTACGGGATCACTACTGAAGGTGTGCGTGAAGCCTGGCGAGATTTGACTGTTGGGGTCCAAAAAATGGCTGCGTTAGTGAATGGGGAAGGATGGGAAAACAGACTAATTTCCCCACATATATTTGCATCTGCCCTTGATGACACATGGCCCTCCATGAGCTCGTTCCTCTCCACTTGTAGTTCATTCCCCTTCACATAGGAACTTAGGATAACATGAGATTTATCCATGTCTTAGTCTCTAGGAATAATATTATAATATTCCTTGGGCAATAAGCCCCTCTAGCTTAGCCCCCTTTCTAGGATCTTAGCTCTCCCTTTCCTTTCCTAATGGAGTTTAGTCCCCCAAACTCTTTCATCGTGGTCAGTCTACACGCAACGATGCATTATATTAATGATATGAGTGTTTACATATACAAAAATAGGCTCATTGGCCTTTAGCATCTAGGTTCTCCGGCCTAATCATCACATAAGCTTCCTGACTTATAATAACCTGGCTCACCAGCCTATAAAACATATTCACATTTACAACTGGGGCTCGGTCTTGGAGTGTTACATGACCTCTCGCCGATGTGCCGATACATCATCAACGACACAAGCACCCTTGAGGCCATCCCCTTGGATTACACTAAACCCTTGAAATCAATGGATATGAAACATCTGTTGGTCGAATTGGTTATAGTTGTTGAGCATTGCTGGTTCGCGAGTGAGAACTGGAGAAGTGAGGAATCAAAGGCCAGTTGGAAGGTTCTATGGCAGAAATTGAATCTTCTCCACCTTTATTGCCAATACACGACAAAAAATAGAGAGACCTTTTTGTTAGTCAAGGGATACAAATTCTTGTTCAGTGTAATAAATTGCAGGTTATACTCGTTAAGCCACTGGTACCCTTCAATTGGAGATTCCGAGGAGGCGTGCAAAGAAGTGGCCAAGATCGTAGACGTCGTCGGTTTAAAAGATGACGATTTAAAGGTAGCCCTCAGAGATAATGTAAACTCATTTCTAGAGATTCTCGATTCCCTTTCAGATTGACAGCTCTTGAAAATCCAGACAACTGTTCTAAGAATTTACCGTCGAATGTATGAGGACTGCTTTGATTGTCTTTTTGGACGATAACCACAGATGTTCTCTTGTGTTAGCTTTGGTGCTGCCCTCCCACGGTTAGATCCTCACCGTGACTCCCAGGATATAATGAATGAAGACCTCTATAATGGAACCACAATTCTGAAATTTGACTGGGCCAGACAGAATGGCCATGGGCTTTAATCTTACGTTGATGCTCTGCTGAATGTAGTAATTATTTGCATTCCCCGTTTCCAAGACCTGCACAAAGCTGCCACTCATCGTGCTCAGGCTCAAGCTAAGGTTAGCTTCATCATTAGCCGCTAGGATGATTATGATGATGAAGAGGAGGAGAAGAATATTCATCTGATAAGTAGGGCACTTGACCAAACTCTCTTCTTGATTGATAGCATAGTGAGGGCTGATGAGGAAACCAGAGGTCGTGTAGACTCTGAGTCAAGAGAGATGTCGCCGTTGCCTACGCTTACATCCGCTGAGTTGGAGTCAGAGTCGGAGGCGGAGTCCCAGAGACTCCTGAAAGAGAAATCAATGTGGAAGGCACTTATTATGCAGTTTCATGTAGAAAGGGAAAAGGAAAATCCATGCAGTGTAAGGCTGTTAGGAGAGGCAACATATCAGTCCAGAAAGGCAACGTATATCTCTGTTAGGAGAGGCTGCATATCAGTCCAGAAAGGCAGCATATATAACTGTTAGGAGAGGCTGCATATCAGTCAAGAAAAGGCTGCACATATCTCTGTTTGGAAAGGCTGCATATCGGTCCAGAAAAGGCAGCAAAGCAACACCCAGGCAGCACATAGTTTCTTCCACAGCGCTGGTCGATAACATGAGATTATATCAGCAAAGTCTCTCTACTTCTACAGGTCATACAATTTGGTCTAAGTTGTCTGGGCAAACTCATTTAAGAACAGAATTTCATGGTGGATATTTGTAAGTGATCATACTTTTTTAATGCAATAAAAAGAGATTGTTTATTGGGGTTTTTCTCCCTGTATAGGGTTTCCCCAGGGTATATGCGTTGTGATCTTGCACGCTGGTAAATTCTTATGATTATTACTGTTCTGGTTTATGAATTATGTTAAGCTAAGTTCAAGGTACAGTTAGAATTTAAAGAAGTACTTACAGTTTACAATCAAGCTCATAATTTAACTACATTGACCATAGTGCATTCCATAAATCGTTGAGAAATCTAGAATCACAATCAGACACTATAGCAGATGGTAAACCAAAATGGAACCATACATGGATGAAGTATAGACGAGTTGTGTTAAGAATCGTGGTAGTCTTTTTACAAGGGATCATGATTGTCATTTTAGAGAAATGGATGATAATAATTAATACTATATACATGGTGATGTCAGTGCTTGGTCATGGGTAAACTCGAGAGAAAATCTAAATTGATAGCTTTCCAAGGTTTAGAAGGAACATGGAATAGTGTATACATACCTAAATGGTTATCGGTGTGTTTAGCAATGTAACAAGAAATCCAAGGTTTGAGGTAGCGTTAATCATCTTGTTTCATGTGAGACTAGTGGAAATGATGTGATTAGTTGACTTGGAAAATTGAGATTCCTAAATTAACAAGCCTCTAGGTTTTCTTGTAGCTACACATAGTTTATCAAGGAAATCAAGTAGATCATGATGCAAGTGAAAATCAACGATATCTACAGTAGGTCTTGTAGAGGTGACCTTGCATCCACACTAGAGAGTGGTGTAGATAGTTACTAACTCTGTGTCGTTGTATAACTTTGTTCATCCTTCTATATTTCAATCCTTGGTGTCAAGAAGAACTACAAGAGATACAAATGTTTGCTCGAACAATTTGTTGCCTTGCCTTTGCTTTTTCTATGTTTTATGATTAAATGAAATCATTATAATAAAGTCATCCACTTTATATGGTGTGCATTTTCTAGTTTTCTTTGTGTATGTAGAAATTCAAGGGGCTTGTGATTTGAATGCATTATGTGTTCCTTCCCTAGAATTTAATGTTGTCGTGGTGGAACTGTTTGTTCAATGGAGTACAATCCTTTGTCATAGATAGAGTAGTTGTGTATGCGCTATTGAGTGTTGAGAAAAATTGTAAGAGATACAAGTGGTTTGCTCAAACAATCCATTACCTTATTGTCTTTTCTTTGTCTATGTTTGATGATTAAATGAAAGTGATAGAAGAAGAAAGTCACCCACTTCATATGGTGTGCATTCTCTAGTTTATTTCGTCCCTATAGAAATTAAGGGGCTTGTGATTCAAATGTATCTCATTCTCCTTCTCGAGAATGTAATATTGTCATGGAGGAACTGCTTGTGCATTGGAGTACAATCCTTTGACATAGGTAGAGTAGTTCTGTATTACATCATTGCATGTCTCATAGTGAAAAGTGATGGGATGCCCATGCTCGACGATGAGGACAACTCCCATGGTGTAGTCACAGGCATCAACCTCTATTTGAAAAGGTTGAAAATTGAAATAGCTGTGGAAGTGCCAAGACAGGGGAAATACAGATCTATTGCTTCACTTTATTGAATGCTTGCTACTACGTTTAGCAAAAGTGTCTTTTTCTTTGGTTCCCCTCTCTGACCACTGGGCAAGTGACTATACTAGGTTTGAGAACTCTGGAACAAAACACCTATAGAAGTTTACTATACCTAAGAAGCTAAGAAGCTCTGTGTAATCTTATTGGGTTTAGGCCAATTCTATACGTTTTCCACATTTTTAGTGTCCACTTGGACTCGTTGTTTGTGAATGAAAAATCAAAGGTAGTAATGGATGTTATAGAAAATGAACATTTGGACACTTTACCTTCAACGTATGTCTTTGTAGTGATTTTAATACTTGATCAACATGTTGCAGGGGTTTGTCCCATGACTTGTTGAAAATCAAGACATCATCAAAGTACACCACCACAAATTGATTTAGGAGGGGTCTAAGCACACCATTCATCAATTTATGACATCACTAACCATTCAAAGAGTCACTCTCTAAATTTGAAAGTTGTCTTCTAAAGGTCTTTAGGGTGTATTGGGCTTTTCTAAGCTAATCCGAGAGTTCAGTCATACGAGGTAGTGCATATTGATTATTCATTGTTATCTTGTGTAGTACTTTATAGTCTATGCAAATATGCTATGTACCATAATTTTTAGGCACAAATACTATAGGGCTGCCATAGGGAGAAGAACTTGGTTTCAGTTTTCTAGCATGAATGAGCTCTTGTATTTGGGGTGAATTTCATCATTCTCCCACAAGGAGCTAAGATACAATGGACCATTGGGCAATGGTGATCTTGGAATGAGGTTGATTCTATGTTTTATTGGACAATACTTCTTTTGGGTCGTCAAATAGGTCACTATATTGTTTCACAATCGCGTTGAGTTGTAGTTGTTGTGGGTTGTCAAATAGGTCACTATACTATTTCACAATTGTTGATTTTCAACACGCTCTAATACCATGTTGAAATCCCCTTACTTTGACACCTAGGTATCTTGTTATCTAATGATTTCCTTGGTGTAAATAAGATTAGCAGCTCACAAAACATAATACACTTGCTGGAATAATCAACTCAAATAAATAGCAGAAACAATACTGGAAACCAAAGTCTGATACACAATACACAGATATTATGCCCATCAACTAAGCTTATCGTTCAAATAACTTCAAAGCTTACAAGGGCTCCCTTACTGGGATAATGGTCCACAGAGTAATACAAAATAATTTAGACAACACTTGCAAGCCCTAACAACTCCTGGTTTGTTGTATGATCCTTAACTTTAACGTTTCTCGAGATGTACACACCTTTCCTTAAACAAACTCATGTGTACGTGCCTGTTTCCATTGGAACTCGTGTACGTGCACAAAGACTGTACGATAAACTCCGTATGACGCGACCATGCTGCTGCAACTCCAATCTGCTGAAACCCACTTGTGACTGCCTTTGTTCTCTCTTCTCCCTGATCTGGATTGATCTCTAGATGGAATTCCTTCTTCACCTATCCAAGATCTCCTTGAATCACGGTCCTTTGTGATCCAACCCTCTTGAGAAAAAGTCCTCCTTTGCTCTCTCTTATGTGTCAACACACAATGTCTCTCACAAGTATGATAACCTTGAGTCACAGTCCTTCTTGACTCAATCCCTTGAGAAAAAGTCCTTTGCTCCCAAGTGAATGGAATGCTTTCTCCTTCACCTAGCCTTGCTTTTATAATATTGAGTCATGACCTAAACCTAATCTCCAAAGTGATTGACGATTGAGATTACTTCTCACCTCACTTGAGATCAATGGCTAAGATTTTAATTCACTAATGCTAATTACTTTAACATTTCATTAAATAAAACTCAACTAATTAATAAAAACACTTTACTTTAATAATTCCTTTAATTAAAGTATCAAGGTAGAATGCTTTGGACGATTTCTACACGTCTAGACACATAGATTTGTGCGGAAGTACCTTTCCGATGCTACAAACATCAACACTCCCTCTTAGCGAGGAAGATACTTCTCGAAGAGCCACCTGGAATTGGTTTTCCCTCCGACCCTGCCCCGATATCTTGAACATCATCTTGCCCCATGGCATCCCCTCCAAACCTGCTGGTTTGCTGCTTTCTAAACACTGGATGTCTCGAAATCAATGATGCTACTCATTAGCACCCTAAAGTTTGGAAACTTCTTTGGAGGCCTGCTCTCCCTAACTATGCTCCTAGAAGCCTCAACTTGCTCCTGAGCATCCCTCAATGCCATCTCGTACCAACTAGGTCTCCTAATAGAATTGGAAGGGGTTAACTCCCTCTTCCCATCTGAAGGTTGACTCCCCACACTGGAAATATCTGAACGCTATTCTCCCTTTGGAGCCTCCTGCTTCTCTTCCTTCGCCACTGACATCAGTCCACACACATCTAAAAGATCCAAGATCCCCTTGGACCTACTCTCACTGCTTGGAAAAACAACCTTGGCATTCTTTCCAAGTGTACACCCTTTGCACATGCCTTGCTACGCAACTTTGAAATATGGAAGACCAGTGACAATCTCCCTCAGAATCGACAACACACTGTAATGCAGGTGTCCCATAATCTCGTGCCATAACTCACACAGGTTGTCACTATTATGTGATAAGGCCTGAACAAGCTTGCCCTTCAACTTGTATAAATTGCTCTCTCTAAGCTCACTGTTGTGTCGGGACTAGCTCCCTTTGAACGTATTGAATAACTCTCGTGCTTCTATCATATTTTCTGTCCACTGAGAAACGACCAACTCGTGCAACCTAGCACCTCTGTTGTTGCAATACGACCCTATACCTGCAACCTTTTCAGACTTGTACACGCCTTTTCCTTCTGTAGCCCTTGTACATACGTGCCTGTTCCTTCTATAGCACACGTATGTACGCATCTGTTCCTTTTGCAGACTACGTATGTACGCGCCTTTTTGCACTGTAGCCTGCGTATACACTTGCTTTAAGCAACTTGCTCAATGCTTATAGCTTCGAAACTCTACTCCAATCTGCTGGACCTTCTTGTGGATGTACCTGCTGCCCAGATATGTCCTTGCTACTAGATCTATGTGCTGCTCACGGCGTTGCTCTGATTGCTCTTGTGGATTCTGTGGCTCAGATTTGCTGCTCAAATCTGCCTAGATCTGTCCCTATTACCAGATCTGTTTGTTGCTGCCTCCTCCTTTGGATTGATCGGATCTTTAGGTGAAAGTCCTTCTTCACCCTTGCTAAGATCCCCTCCGAGCAAAAATCCTTCTTTGCTCT
Organism: Picea sitchensis; assembly: GCA_010110895.2. Lineage (NCBI taxonomy): Eukaryota > Viridiplantae > Streptophyta > Pinopsida > Pinales > Pinaceae > Picea > Picea sitchensis. The sequence continues at coordinate 56,597 of SNQJ01S0072908.1, read as the reverse complement.
CTCTATGAGTCACTGACTCCAATAGATCTGTTATCACTTGTTGATTTCTGGATGAAAGTCCTTCTTCACCCTTGCTGAGATCCTCTTGAGTCACAGTTCTTCGTGGCTCAAACATTCAATGAATTTCACTGCTGAAACTGCCTCTACCTGTACGAACATGTTCCTATTGAAACCCACATATGTACGTGACTTTCCTTACTGAAACCTACATATGTACGTGCCCTGTGCTACTGCAACTTGCGTACAACTCCGTACTACGACAAAACCAAGTTTCACCTATGTACGGTTGTTTCTTAGAAATTTGTCTTTCGATTTCTTTCTGTTGGTTTATAGATTTGCAGAGATATCCTTGCAGATATGACATATTTGCTTCAAATTGTTGTGGATCTGTGTTTGGTCCTTTAAACACCCACTGCTGCAAATCAAATCTAAATAGATTTGCTGTTGTGTAACTTGAGATTGGTTCCCTCTCAGAGACAATGCTTTGATACCTTGTTGATTTTCAACATGTTCTAATGCCATGTTGAAATCCCCTTACTCTGGCACCTAGGTATCTTATTATCTGGTGATTTCCTTGCTATAAATCAAATTAGCAGATCACAAAACAAAATACACTTGTTGGAATAATCAACTCAAATAAATAGTGGAAGCAATACTGGAAACCAAAATCTCATACACAATACACAAAGATATTCTGCCCATAAACTAAGCTTATCATTGAAATAACTTCAAAGATTACAAGGGCTCCCTTATTGGGATAATGGCCGACAGAGAAATACAAAAAACTTTAGACAACACCTGCAAACCCTAGCAACTCTCGGTCTGCTGTACAATCTCGAACTTTAACATTTCCCAAGATGTATGCGCCTTTCCTTAAGCAAACCCGTGTATACACGCTTGTCTCCACTGAAACCCATGTACATGTGCACAAAGATTGTACAATACGATCTTGCTGCTGCGGCTCCAATCTACTGAAACCCACTTGCGGCTGTCTCTGTTCTCTCTTCCCTCTGACCTGGACTGATCTCTAGATGGAAGTCCTTCTCCACCTATCCAAGATCTCCTTGAATCATAGTCCTTTGTGATCCAACCTTCTTGAGCAAAAGTCCTTTTTGCTCTCTCTTGTGTATCAACACACAATGTCTCTCACAAGTATGATCCCCTTGAATCACAGTCCTTCGTGACTCAAGCACTTGAACAAAAGTCCTTTTCTCCCAAGTGAATGGAATGCTTTCTCCTTCACCTAGCCTTGCTTTTATAATATTGAGTTATGACCTAACCCTAATCTTCAAAGTGATTGACAGTTGAGATTACTTCTCACCTCACTTGAGATCAATGGCAAAGATTTGATTCACTAATGCTAATTACTTTAGCATTTCATTAGATAAAACTCAACTAATTAATAATAGCACTTTACTTTAATAATTCCTTTAATTAAAGTAAAGTATGGTAGAAGGCTTTGGATGATTTCCACATGTCTAGACTTAGACCTGTGCGGAAGTGCTTGTCCGATTCTACAAACATCAACAACAGTTGCATTGGGTTGTAATTGTGGTTTGAGCATCTCGTCCTCTTTTTGCTAATTAAGAGGCATCGACTATTGGAACTTAGTTTCTGTGTTGGTCTTATTGTTAATAGAACAAAATTTTGGGAATGTGCAATTATATTCTTGGTCTGCTTGGCTAGAATAATTTGCATCCTTTGGAATGGTGAAGGATCCTAGGATAGTGTGTGTACAACCTGTTATCGCACGGTTTGTAGGAAGGGTTTAGGTAGCTTGAGTCAAGGCTTAAAACCGGCGTAACAGGAGCTTCCCCACCCACTGTCACCTCG
>SNQJ01S0072908.1:33796-50597 GCA_010110895.2 Picea sitchensis | reverse complement strand
TATGCTATCAGCTTTATAATGGAGCAAGGTCAGTTACATCTAGCAGGGACTGAACCGATTCAGTTCCACTTTTGAGTGGTACAACAAAGCCCAAACTGCACCCACCTAACGGCTGACCGGAAGCTGTTACGTAAAAGGTTGCATGCTGATCAGTGGACATCCTCTATGTAGAAAATCCAATGCTGAGATCAGAGAATTGACGCTCAGAGATATGGGTCGACTCAGGTAGGCAAAAAGGGATACTTATTGCTGCAGGACTCCAAATAATATGAGCAATATGGATGACTCGTTGATCTGATAGAAATGTGACCTCAATTGCCACACATTCTAACTCTTAAAATATTTAACATGTGGAATTCTTGAATTTTTATATTTCAAATAGGTGGCTGTAAGTAATGAAGACTCAGCAGAGAAGTGGGACCTGAAAAGGAAAATATTAATCTTCCAGAAGAGAAATAGCATATGAAGAAAGTAATTGAAACGCGGGAAACTAGGATTCTTAGTTATATATCCTGTGGCGGAGAAAGATATTGCTCCAAAAGCTGAGGTTTGAAATAATTGAAGAATAGTGCACATCAAGTGCATAAAGAATTTGGCTTTTAAGAAACGACGAAACTTTGTTGGATTAGTATTTTCTGGTCCATTTTGTTTCATCTCTTCGCTAAAACATATACCAACAGTTTTAGGCATTTGTCAGATACATCGATGGAGTATTTCACAATTAATGCTTTGTTTACATGTTTCCAGGAGTTCTACCCCTTGTTCTATCTACTGTTTTGAATGGTCTATACAGTAGGCATTCCTGATATATCTGATTTTTTCCGCTCACAAATTTTGTTGTGTTCATGGCCTCTTCTAAAGGTTCTATTGCCATTGCTTTTGCAGTCCTCTCTGACAACAACAAACGCCTGATGTACGATGCAGGAGTCTATGATGATGACGATGATGAATTAGTATGTATCTGTTATCTCTTGAACTGACTACAAGCCAACTGTTTTCTGTTTTGAAACTTCTTCTGAGCAGATTTTCTATCTACATTACTAACTCTAATTTTTTAAGAATGTACACGTGGACAGGGAATGAGCTCCTTTGTGGGAGAAATTGCTACAATGATGGCAGGCTCAAAACAGGAGGTATGCTTTTCTATCGATTCTGGAAGGTGTACTTTTAGCTCAYCCACTTATTATGATGCTGGAGCAAGAGCTGCAATGTGTGCATTTTAGATTCTTTGACATAAGCTCGGGGTCAAACTTTTGACTTGAACAAAACGAGTAATCAAATGTGGGATCTCATTTTTTGGAATTATTAACAAAGCCGCGTTGTCTGCTGTTTTCTTTGAGTAGCTGGTGAATCATTTTAGTGATCTGTCTGAAATATTTAACTAAATAGATTTAGGTTTATGTGAGCCATTCCTTGGTATTTATTGATCCTTTGGCATTTTAATTATAATTTAATATTGTAGAAATACAGATTTTATAGTAGTTTGAACCTGAAAAAGATCGTATGTTTTCAGCATCAGGATGATGCTTCGGAGAACCTTGACGAATTAAAGGCAATGTTTCTGAACATTGTCAATGATGATTATTGTAAACCAAGCACCAGTAATAAGAGATCAAATTCTTGCTTAAGCGGAAAGGTCGATGGAAAGCACTGGAAGGGAATGACTTCCTCATCTCGTGAATTTGACCAAGATTTCTTAATGAATGGGTTCCATTCGGAAGTAGCCTCTTTAGGCAGTGGTAATGATACTTCCTGCATGGGGGTAAGTATGCAGGTTCATGTCTGCCACTTTCTTGTAAATTGTTTTTCCTTTTACATGCAAGGGCTTAGTTTTGAAATGTTCGCTACCATATCTACATTTTTAACTGTAGTGGGGTGAAAGTCTAATAAGTTCTGACTACCATTTGTGATAGGGTGATGGTGTAGATAGCCTTCAAGAGCTAAAGCAGGTGTTCATGAACATAGTTGATCCAGAGTTTTATGCATCTGCGTGCAGCAAAATGACATTTAGTATATCATCAAACCAAAATAATAACAAAAGTCATTGGATGAATGGACCAACTACTTTTGATGAGCTGGTAGCAGAAACCCTGTTTCCCGAAGATGGAATTATAGGCTCCGTGTTGGACAGATCAGCTCCAGGGAATAAACGTAGTGTTGATTTATGTGGTGAGGTATGTATGTGCATGCATAAAGGACTATAGAATAGTGTCTTGGATTATTAGGTTTGATATAGTCCTTCAGATTGAGGCAGAAAATTCGTTTCTGCAGTTAATATATCTAATCAAAATTTTAAGCTCAAAGTCTCGATTGATTTAATTAATTCCATTTTCCATCCTTTAATGAGACTGATTTTCTTGCCAGGAATGGCTGTAAATCAGATTGAAGATGTCTTTTAGTTTAGACCTCATCATACTGCATGTCTGATATTTTCAGGTCAGCAATACCACCTCTGCAGCAACAGTAGACAAGAGGCACAGCAAGAAACTCAAAATATGTCAGGAACAGAGAGATGATACCGATCCATTATGGGAATCTGATTTTACATATCATTGGAGTTCAGGGTTTTGCTGAGGTTCCTCACGCAGTAAAGATAGCAGTTTCTTTGGATTATGTAGCACCAATTTTTACGTTCCTGCTAACAAAAAAGTTGTCGGGGATAGTATATCATTCATTTCAAGGGTCCGTTAGTTTATTACTTTTTCTAAATTCAGTGTTCAAGAAAAAGAGGATCCTCGTCTCCAGATCTCTTTGAGTGAAGGCTTTAACCACTACCACTATATTTGGGGACATTTGCATATGGTGTTTAGGGGGAGTGTGATATACTGTGGAAGCATTCAAGTATTAGGACACATGTAGTCCTGGGAATGTCTATAAAATCACTTTTGATCTGTTAGCCCAATCACTCTTTGCATTCGGTTTGAGTACTCATTGTCTATCTACTTGTATAGTGGATATTTAGAGATTCATGACATGTCATGTACGGTATGATTGCTCTAGATTTAGTGGATGTTTAGAGATTCATGACATGTCATGTACAGTATGATTGCTCTAGATTCTGCAGGAGAGCCAAGATGTAGCTGGATTCTGTTGTCAAAATCTTTCTTGTATTTGAAGGCTTTGGACTAAGTTCTGGATTAACTATTATTTTCGGTGGGATTTTGCTTTTTATATTTGTGCATAGTTTTTTATAATTTACTTTTATTATCGCACAACACAGTTTTTATCAACCGGTCTTCTTCTTTGCCTCCGATTGAGTTTTATTTATTGGCTGGCCTTCCTGATTCTGTACAACTCTCAAATCATATAGATGGGGAGTTTGTCGAGTGCTCCATTGATTTTAGAATCTTTAGACAAGCTGCTCTGTGTAATCAGGGTAATAAATTATGTTTGGATGAGATGCAATCGTGGTTGTTCAGTTGACTTTATCTTTCAGAAAAGTAGCACTATACAATCTTTTAAATAAATTTTATATGAATGAGATGAGGTTCTGTATTTCTCGGTTCTTGGGATCTTATAAGATTACATTGCTTTCTTTTGACCATTTTTTAGCTATAGTTATGTTGATATGCAGTGTTATCATGTAGTAATATATTTTGTACGTTGATATGCAGTGTTGTCATCTAGTGATATAATATATTTTGTTGTCCAAGGCAGATTTCGAATCTGTAGCATAGTAGGTCGGGTCTTTGACCAATTGTGTCATTGTATCACTTTACAATATAAGATGTGGTGGGTTGTGGTGAGAGAAGAATCAGCCTCCAAGCATAGGCGATTTCATTTTAGAATAGTTTTGTGAATATGATAATATCCATACTGTAAATGTATTATAAAAAACAGGCATGAATCCATACCATAGTTGTACATGCACACCTCAGCAACCTATGTACATGCACCCTGAGTCACAAATGCAAATTGTTGTTAGAATTGTGGTGGAAGTTTGACACATGAATGCCAATAATAACCTGTCATAATTGGGTGAACCTCAAAATTTTTTGAGGTTTGTCGAAACCCATGGCCATTCACTAAATCCCTGCAGCTCAAGCTTGTAACCTCGTGTCACAGCTCAAGTTCTATCGTTGCAGTTTCTATGTCCTATGTCCATAATCTTTTTATGTTTATTGTTTATTGATGTTGATTGCTTAGTATCTTGTGCTGTATTTCATTTAAAAGTTTATAATAATAAAAATAATCTATTTTTAAGGTCACAGACAAGCCAGACATCAAATTGGTGTATGAGACTACCTTTTTGTGGGTTAAGGGACTCCCTCTACGCAATGATTTGACTGTTAAAGTCTACAGAGGTATACATACCCTACCTTCCTTCGGATTTGACCCCGTGACTTCCAAGGAGGATATTCCGATATATATATATATATATATATATATATATATATATTCCAAGTTATATTGTCCGGGGAAAACCCTTGAGTACTTCTCATTTCGAGAATGGTATCGAGGGTAAACCCTATAATCTTTAGGACACTTGGCTGGTCAACAACTTATACATATATAGACAACTTAAGGGTGAACCTCTTTTGAACCTCATCGAAAAATTAGAATTCGAACCGAATACAATCATTGCCATAATGACATTGTGGATAGTAACACATGGGGCATCAAAAAGACTATCAACAAGTACAAAACTGAATGGCCTTTAGAAACTAAATAAACATTCTTTTAATTAAAATTTATCCTTAAGTTCGTGTATATATATATATATATTCCAAGTTACATTGTCCGGGGAAAACCCTTGAGTACTTCTCATTTCGAGAATGGTATTGAGGGTAAACCCTAGAATCTTTAGGGCACTTGGCTGGTCAACAACTTATACATATATAGACAACTTAAGGGCGAACCTCTTTTGAACCTCATCAAAAAATTAGAATTCGAACCGAATACAATTATTGCCAAAATGACATTGTGGATAATAACACATGGGGCATCAAAAAGACTATCAACAAGTACAAAACTGAATGCCCCTTTAGAAACTAAATAAACATTCTTTTAATTAAAATTTATCCCTTTGTAGAGTGTATATATGAACCTAAGTGATAGAGCTTTTGGAAATTACCTTATAAATGAGGTTGCCGGATCTCTAACCGGATCAAGCCTTTTCTTGAAAGGAGTCTTTCAGCAGAGCAATTGGGTTTCTTGAGGGGCAGAAGAATCCAGGATGCTATTGGAGCTGCCCACGAATGCATCCACAACATCAAGCAGAAAAATATAAAGGCTCTGGTTATGAAACTCGACCTCAAAAAAGATTTCGACTGTATTGATTGGGAGTTTTTGAGATTAATTCTTCACGCAGTGGGGTTTGGTGAAAAGTTCATCAATTGGATCTTGTCCTGTGTCACCAGTGCAAACTTCGCAGTGTTGATCAATGGAGAGGCTACCAGCTTCTTCAAAAGTGAGAGGGGACTCCGCCAGGGATGCCCACTCTCCCCCTACCTCTTTATTCTGATAATGGAAGGCCTTAGCCTTCTCGCAAAAAGCTTCACCGAGCACCTCATTTCTGGCATAAAGGTTTCAAAATTCATTAAGATGGTTGATCTCTTGTTTGTCGATGATGTTCTTCTCTTGACGAAAGCTGATTTAGCGGAGTGGTTGGTAATCCAAGAGGTGCTTCAACTTTTCTGCCCAGTTTCAGGTTTATCCATCAATTTCTCAAAATCCTCCGTCCACTACTGGGGTCTATCGGAGGCTGAACTCCTCCTCCTTAAGGACTCCATCCCCTTCACCTTTATAAACCTGAGTGAAGGCTTCAAGTATCTGGGTTTCCAGCTGAAGTTGGGGGCCTCCTCTCCTGATGATTGGAGATGGCTAGTGGCTCTTTTTGAAAGAAAAATTGGATTTTGGTGCAACAAATGGCTGTCCTTGGGTGGTCGTTTCACCCTGGTAAAGTCGGTTCTGGAAGGCCTTGCTGTTTTCTGGATGTCCTTGGAGCGGATTCCAAACAAGATTATCATTCTTTTACGGAGGCTCACTTTCAACTTTCTGTGGAATAGCCAAGCTGACAAATTTCGTTTTCATCTGTGTAGTTGGGTTACTCTGTCAAAACCTCAAAGGTCAGGGGGCTGGGGTCTCATGAACATGTCTACCTTCAACACGACCCTCCTAGCGATTTTGTTCTGGAGAGCTGTCACTCACGACAGTATTTGGCACTGTATCATTGTCGATAAATACTTGGGCTCCCTGTCGCTTATCAATTGGCTCCGTAAGCCTTCTTTCCAGCTGAAGAAGGCTTCTCCTTTCTGGAAGGGCCTGGTCGCTTCCATTCCGGTGATTCTCCGCTGGCTCGTGTGGAAGCCTGGCGCGGGTACAGAGATTTGCATTGGCAGGGACAAGATTCTTGGGTTGGGGGATCAGTCGCTCCTCTCTTCCATGCTGAGGTCGCCACTCTTGGCTCTGAATTTTACACATCTTGCACAGATTAGAGCCCTGTCTGGCAGCCGCCCTCTCCCCGACCGATGGCTGGGCAGTGGCGATCTGCTCTTAAGCGATCCGAGTGCCACCGAATGGGACCTTTACATCACGGCCCTTAAAAGCGTCGGTGTCTCTCTTTCAACAAACCAGGATTCATTACTGTGGGATGGTGGGGATGCCACGGGCATCATCTCGGTCAAGAATCTTTATGCCGCCCTCCTCAATCAGTTGAATTTCGGCGTGGATCTTTCGTGGTTTTTTCATTTGTGGCATTGGGAGGTCCCTCTAAAACTCAAATTATTTTTTTGGCTTGCTGGAAAAGAGAAAACTCTCACTTGGGATGTGCTACGACGGAGAGGCTGGGAGGGGCCTGGGATCTGTCTACTTTGTAGCAGAGCGCCATAGGACATCCACCACCTCTTGGTTCACTGTGCTTTCGCAAAGGCGGTCTGGTCTCTTTTGCTCAAGCATTTTTCTTGGAGCGACACCTCCATATCGAACAACTTCTCACGATGGTTGACACAAAAATCTGCGTCGAAGTGTTTGCCGGTCCACGTCTGCTGGCAGATTTGGTCAGAACGGAACCGAGCCATTTTTGAAAATTGCCCTCCTTCCTTGCATGCTGTGTTACACAGAGTTTTGGCCTCCTTCCATTGGAATCCGTCGACGGTAAAGTCCCTCCCTCACAAAGCCTGTGATTTTAAGTTGATGGAAGGATACACTCTTGTTTGTTTCGATGGCGCTGCTCAGTCAAATGGGATTTGTTGTGGTGCTGGTGGTTTTTTCAAAAATCATCCGTCGAGGATTACTAAGTGGTTCTTTAACTGCGGAGTGGGTACTAACAATAAAGCCGAGCTCTTGGGTTTATGGGCCTCCCTCTTTCTAGCTTCCTGTTGGTCTATCAATCACCTACACGTCCTTGGTGACTCAAGAGTTATTATGGACTGGATATCACAAAAATCCAAGCTTCAAACTGTCCACAATGATAGCTGGAAGGAAAAAACGCTTGAGCTGTCCAAAACTTTTACCGACATCAACTTCCACCACATCTCCAGATCTCACAATAGAGAGGCGGACACCCTCTCGAAGAGGGCCTTAAATGAAGTGGTTGGGAGACTCTCGGTCTTCCATTGTGATAGAGGGATAGAGAGCCCTATCTCCTCTATTAATATCTTTGAATGATGTTGGTTGTCCCTTATTTGCAGTAGGATGGGTCAATTGAATGTTTGACCGCATGATCTTCTTCGTTTGTGCTGGTCCACCTTGGCAGTCTTTGTATGTAACGGTCCCCATTTGATGGTGCGCTGACCATGTTCCTAGGCTGTGGCCACTGTTTTGTAAATGAATTTATACTATATATAAATTTGAAAAATTTTCTCTTGGAAAAAGTGATAGAGCTTTTATTTGTTTTAGTTATTTTATCGATTTCAAGGAAAACATGGTGGGGAAATCCAAGGATGTTTTTTTTCCTCAGGATGGTTTTTTCCGTATTTGAGATTGACATTTCTAGTAACTCTTTTGGTGTTGATTACTGTGTTAATTAAGTGGTTTGATCTAAGCACCTTTTGTTACAAACTACAAAATTAGTCAAATGCTTAACAAAATTTGCTGCAATGGATGAGTTAACCCTTGGTCTTTTTAGCTATTTATTACAATGCATCATTTATATTTTTGTTTATACAATAACATTGACATTGTCATGGTTTATTTTGCTTTGTTACAATTTTATTTATTATTTTTCTTCATATATATTCATGCTTATATGCTAATAATTTTACAAGTCAAATTTGTTTAAATTGATTGTTGATTTCCATCTTAGAATTAGATGACATGGTATAAAGTGCCAAAAATATAGATATTTTAATTGCTTTGTTGTTAGCAAATTAAATCCCTAACTTAACTATAAATTAGATTTTGTGCTTGGACTTTTTCCTATTATGGACTATTTTGCTTTTATGTTTAATTTTGTGTTTGGTTTATGTACAATTTTGCTTTTATATTAATTTTGCTCTTATTTTTTTTGTTTATTTTTTTTTTCCACAGAAAAAATTTGTAATTTCATTAAAGAGGTACAAAATTACATTCGTAGATATATATTTGCTATGGAGAATAGCCAAATAGACATTGTCTTGGTGAGATCACTTCCATTTCATCGAAAACAAAAAATAGCAACATAATATCAGTGCTATTGTATGTCCATACACCTTCTAGTCTTTAAACATAAAAACAAAATAACATGATTTTTACATCATTTTACAATTATGATTAGTCACAGGGTTCCAAAAAAAGTAGTTCCCTATAGTTGACCATCTTGAAAGGGTTTGTGGTAATCAAAACTGCCTTTTGATGTATGTTCCGTGATATTCCATATGCCATATTCTAGTTGCGAGGCTTCTTTGGAAACTTTGTCAGCCAGTGTGTTCCTTTCCCTGTAGATATGAGAGAAATAAAGTGTCAAATGTAGAGATAATTCTTAGTACTTCTGCGAGAATAGGCATTAGTCTAGTAATATGACAATTTTGTTCTTGGTTCACCCAGTTGATGATTAGTAAAGAGTCCCCAAAGCCCTGCAGTGTATTCCATCCTTTTTCTTCTGCAAATAGAAGTAACAATTTTAAAGCCAGAAGCTCTGAGAAATTGTTGGAGCCAGCCCCCAACCCAGCGCTGAGAAGGAAAAAATGTTGATCAGTAAAATATAAACATCCCCCCCCCCACAAAGTAATTGATCTCCCAAGGCCGCTCCATCAAAGAAAGCCCACAATCGCCCTTTATCTATCTGTTCCACCTTTACTCTTCGAGTAGTGCCCTGTCCCAATTTATCCCCTAGCTTGTGATGATCAAGTATACTTAAGCAGTTTACGGCCACCCGGAGTGGAAACTGGGGTTCATTCCGGAGGATTGTGGAGTTCCTAGCTAACCATATCCCCCAAGCGACGATGATAGGAAAAGCTTTTAGGTTTTGTGGGGTCCTCGGCGAGAGCCAAAATTTCAAGGCTATATCGAAGGATGCGCCTTGCCAAGGGAAAATGACGTTGTTTAATTTAGTTGCTTCTGCCCAGACCGATGAGGTGAAAGGGCATCGCACAAAAATATGGTCAGTCGTATCCCCCTGATTTCTGCAAAGAGAACACCAGCTCGAGCCATGAAATTCACGCTTCTGTAGTATGTCCCGCATAGGAATTTTGTTCTCTAAGATTGTCCATACCAAAATTTTTCCTTTTGCTGGGCATTTTTGTTTCCAGATTTTTCTCCACCACCATTTCTCATCTTGTTGTGAAGGATCCATGCTTAGCTGGATATAACCGACTTTTGGGGTGTAGACTCCTCTCGGATCCCCGTCCCAAAGGAGCTCATCATCTCTCTCTGTCAATCATATATTTTCTTTTCTGAGAGCTTCGATATATCGGTTCCAGAGTAAAGCTTCAGTTGCTTCTATACCCAATGTTCCTCTGTTTTTCCAGCCTTGCTTCCACAAAGTTGTGGTAAGGGGGTCCCCAACCTGAGCCAAGTAGTAATATCCCCCTCGGTCTAAGGTTGTGCAAAGATCAGTTGGAAGGATATGATCTCTTATGCAACTTGCCTAGGGGTCACGGTGAATTCTGAGTGAATTACCATACCCTACCATCCAAGCTAGTCTATTTCCAACCATTGCAAAATCAATTTGAACCGCTTTCCACATTACTGAGATACCCATCGTCCGAGGGCTGGGGCTCCTGAGCCATTCCAGCAAGGAGAGTGGAGCCACATACTTCTAGAGGACAACTTGGGTCCAAAGGTTTTTTGTTGAGACCAGTCTCCACACTGATTTTGCTGCTAAGGCTTTTGGGGTGTAGACTCCTCTCGGATCCCCGTCCCAAAGGAGCTCATCATCTCTCTCTGTCAATCATATATTTTCTTTTCTGAGAGCTTCGATATATCGGTTCCAGAGTAAAGCTTCAGTTGCTTCTATACCCAATGTTCCTTTGTTTTTCCAGCCTTGCTTCCACAAAGTTGTGGTAAGGGGGTCCCCAACCTGAGCCAAGTAGTAATATCCCCCTCGGTCTAAGGTTGTGCAAAGATCAGTTGGAAGGATATGCTCTCTTATGCAACTTGCCTAGGGGTCACGGTGAATTCTGAGTGAATTACCATACCCTACCATCCAAGCTAGTCTATTTCCAACCATTGCAAAATCAATTTGAACCGCTTTCCACATTATTGAGATACCCATCGTCCGAGGGCTGGGGCTCCTGAGCCATTCCAGCAAGGAGAGTGGAGCCACATACTTCTAGAGGACAACTTGGGTCCAAAGGTTTTTTGTTGAGACCAGTCTCCACACTGATTTTGCTGCTAAGGCTTTTGAGAACATGAAAATATTTTTTAAGCCCCATCCTCCTAGGGCCTTTGGTTTGGCAATTCTCTCCCAACGTACCTAGGGCATCACCCTTTTTTTCGATTTCCCCCTCCAAAGGTAAGAGAGACAATTTTCTTTCTTTTTCCAGAATGCCCTTAGGGATCCAAGAGAGGGACATCCAATAAACTGGGATTGCTTCCAATACCAATTTGACTAATACTAATCTCCCTGCCCTTGATAACCATTTATTGCTCCAGATCTTCAATCTTTTTTCAACTTTGCCAAGAGCCACCACTAGTTAGTCTTCCAATAATCATTTGGTTTTAAGTGGAAATCAAGATATTTAAGCCCATCATCCAATCCCTGTGTTTGAAAGGGGAACTGGGCTAAATAATGTTGAAAAGCATCGTCCTCAGTCCAAGAGAAAAGAATACTGGATTTTTGTGCATTAATCTGCATGTCAATTGCAATTTTGAATAGTGTGAGACCCTCCAATAATATGTCAGCATCTCTCTTCGAGCCATCACAAAAGATTAATATATCGTCAACAAAGAACAAGTGTGTAATGGTCAGCCCATTAGAGAGTTTTATCCCTGTGAATCTTCCTACCAATTTTGCCCTTGTCAGGTAACCACTGAGGCCTTCAACAACTAGAAGGAAAAGTAAAGGAGAGAGAGGACAACCTTGACGCAATCCTCTTTCCGCTTGAAAAAAATCTGTGGCTGGGCCATTGAGAAGAATGGAGAAGGAAACCGAGCTCAAACATCCCATTACCCAGTTGGTAAAGTCCAACCCGAAACCTAAGTGAATCAATAACATTCTGAGGTATAACTAGTTTACCCAATCGAAAGCTTTGGATAAATCTATTTTTACCACAACAACTTTGAGCTTCTTTAGTTTAATAGTATGAAGTCCGTCTTGTGCTACTCCTATGGCCTCATGTATCTGTCTGCCTTCTAGAAAACCGAATTGTTCACAAGAAATGTGTTTTGAGAGGATCACTTTCAACCTTCTGTTGATTATCTTTGAAATGATCTTGTATAAACAATTGCATAAGGAGATAGGTCAAAAATATTCAAAGGAGGAAGGATTGTCTGTCTTGGGAATGAGCGCTATGAAAGTGTAGTTGATTGGGTTATGAATGTAGCTGCTCACCCTTGATTCCTCAATCACCTTCAGTAAGTTCGATCCAATAATATCGAAGCATCACAGGTCGAATTCAATAGGCCATCCATCAGGTCCGAGACTTTTCCCTTTTTGAAAGGAGTGAAGTACTTCCATCAGTTCTTTTTCGGAGACAGGGTCTGTTAAAGGCCCAACTTCTTCCTCTTCAATAAAGCGGGGGGATAACCGTGCCACCTTAATAATTTCAGCAATAGACAAGCCCTCCTGAGCTTTATAAAGTTTCTTAAAATGTTTGGTGCCCAAATTGGCCAGCCCTTTGAAATGGTTTACCTCCTCCCTCGTTTGATCTCTCAAACTCCAAATGGTGTTGGCAATTTTTCGACCTTTAGCATACGCTTGAAAGAATTTTGTGTTTTCATCTCCATAAGCGAGCCACAGAGCCTGGCTCTTCAACCGCCAGTGTGCTTATTTATCTTCCAGTAAAGGCCTTCACCTTTTTCTAGACCATACATTAAATCTTTGGCTTCCTGACTAGAGTAACCCCGACCTGCCCCATCTTGAAGCTCCTCCAGCGAAGAGTCAATGTCTCTTAGCTCCCGGTCGTCTTTTATCTTTTTCTCCCTGGCCCAACCTTTAGTCGCTTGTTTCAGTGTTTTGAGGTTCTCTACAAAATGTACCGCCGTAGGACTCTGAGTTTCCTCAGGATAAGGCATCCACAATGTCCTTGCTAGTTCAAGAAAGGATGGATCCAAGAGCCATCCCTCATAGAATTTGAAGGGAATTGACACCCTCCTGTTTTTATCCCAGAGTTCAATCAGTATCGGGAAATGATCTGATTCCCCCCCGAAAGCAACCCATTGTCGAACTAAATCAAATGATTCTAGGAACTCATCAGTTAGTAAAAACCTGTCCAGTGTCTTGGCCACCCAACCATCCCCAACCCGTCTGTTGCACCAAGTGGGTGTTAATTTTTGTGGTTCCACATCGACCAACCCCACCTGGTCCAGATAGTTTAGAAATAAATTGGTTAAGGGATCCTGTGCAGCCAGTGGACCCCACACCTCCGAGGCTCCCAGAGAGAAATTGAGATCTCCCCCAAGTAGTATATCCTTGTCCTTAAACCACTGACAATTGGCTAAAGAGTTCTAGTAAGTTTTCCGTTCTTGATGAGGTCCATATATATTGATAACTGTTATGCTACGACCTAGTTCGGTAGAAAAGAAAATTAGACCTATCCATGAGGAAAAAACCCAAACACTTTCCATATTGCAGTTCTTTTTCTTCCACCCTGTGGCCAGTCCCCTCGAGCGATCCCTGACATCTACCGTTGCAAACATCCAACCCATGAATAAAGATTCCAGAGCCTTTACCATTGATACACTATCCCCTAGAGTTTCTTGAAGGAGAATGACTTCTGGCGAGCTTTGTTCCACCAACCTTCGTAAGGACGATTTTTTCGACGGGTTCGCTAACCCCCGACAGTTGAAAGAAAGGATCCTCATGAGGTAACTCCTTCCTGGGGAGGCTTTGCTCTAAGCGCCCATTCAATGGAGGATTGTCTACCTGAAGCCAAGTCAATTCTAGCCGATCTTGTGCTAAGAGTAAATGTGATTTTTAATCCCTACCTTTATCCATAGAGTAAGAGCGAGGTAACGACCCCAAGCCTCAACCATCCGATGACTGTAAGTCGCCATCCAATAGGTCCTCCTTGACCACTGACCTAGTCCTAAGAATTTTATTGTCTTCCGAGGATGAGTCTGTTGAGGCAGAGGGTGTAGCTAGGGAGGAGGTGTGAGTGGACGAGAGGGTCACGACTGAGGGGGGTGGAGAGCGAGTACCCAGGGGAGGATTTGTTCCATAAGTCGGTACTTCACCCACTGGTACGGATGTCTTGTTTGGTAGAAACAATACATCAGTCAACTTAGGATCCCCCTCCCTCCCCAAGTTCAAAGGAGGAGTGACCAACAAGAGAGCAAAAACCGACCCACTGGAGGAAAGGGGGCAAGTGAGAGAGGATAAACAGACTACAGGGTGACCCTTCCCACCTGGAAACAAGGAAGGAACCGCGACATTCACGACCAAACCAATTAAATCCACAGACGAAAAGGGAGAGGAATTAATAAAAGAGACGACCAATGTAGACATACCTGATATATCCTTTTCGCGATGAAGGAGGTTCCCCAGAGTAGGCGAAGTAAGTGGACCCACAACAGTTTGTAAGCCTGATCCAGCTCTTTGATATCCCGAGCTGCCAATGTTCGTTCCTTTAGGGTCCAAGTCCTCTGTGAATGGCATCTCCCTCCCTAATGACTTACCATAGTCCAAATGATGTTCCACTTTCTTTCTCGGAGGAGAGGAGGAGGTACTCAAGCCTTTGGCTTTTCGGCCACTCCGTTTGAAAGGTAAAGGGAATTCAACAACCCCGTGGCCGTAGACGTGGCATCAGAATGGAATCCTTTCATAGTCCAGTGTTTGGATGAAAGTCTCGATCGCCGAGTCGACAGTGAGCTCTTGTAATAGACCCTTCCTTAGATTAATCTTGACCAATATTCTAGCCATAGACACGGACCCTGTGTCTTCAAAGGACATATAAGCTTCTAGATAACTTCCCAACAGATTTCCAATGGCAACAAAGCGACGTGAGTTCCAGAATTGCATTGGGAGCCTCGAGAGCCTAACCCAGATGGGTTCTTCGTCAATCCTTTCCTTCTTTGCGTCAAAAGAAGGGATCCAACGTTTTAGGATAGTGGGGGTGTCCGCTAAGCTCCAAACCTTCTTTAGTACCCAACCCACATCCTCCGAAGAGGAGAAGATGAAAGCAAACCAGCCTCTGGTGAGTAGTCGGATTTGAGGCATCTTGGTGATCTCCGATAACCAGGTTTTGGTTACCCAGTCCTTAAGGAAAGCCATGCCCAGTTTCTTTCCCCTAACTCGTCCAACCATAACCCTTTCTGAGAAGTCCAAGACTCTATCCATGTCAATGTCCTCTCCAAAAACTAGACGCTCAGGTCTGGCCCGATCTTGAGCACACCGAACAGATTTTGAAGAAGAGTTGTGTCGATCCCCCACACTTTTCAGTCCCTTAGTCGACCGATCCACCCTAGGAGAGGTTTTGGTAGGCAATATCCCCCTCTTTTCGTGAGTAGTATCTGCTGATAAGGTAGATACACCCCCACTAGAGGGTACCCCAGGACCCCTGCCGCCCCCTAAATCTGCATCCTCCAGTAGATTTGACGACGAAAACACTGGAGGAGAATTGAAGCCGTCTGTGAGCGAGACAGGTCCTTCTGATGCTGCTACCTCTAACAAAACCGAAAGAGGGACACTAATTCCGGTGGAAAATTCCCCCACAGCAAACCCCAAACCCCCTTCAAAGTCTCCACCCGACATTGGAAAACGCATGTGTTCCCCACCCTAGCCCTCAGTGTAACTCGGGCCCCCTGAGTAAGGAAACTCACCCTCCGAGGTGTGAACCAAGCTTGTCAATTCTACCAGCGAAACCCCTGATCCCACATCCACCACACTCAATGGTATTCACTGCTCGCTGACCTCCCGCCCTAGGAGCCCGATCCTAGTCAGGTCCCCTGCCCCACCTGTCTCCGTCCAATGTTCCAAAAAGATGCATCCTTTCGAAGTTGCCAAGTAAGGAAATGTGTGCCTCGCATATCTGGGGAATTTGGGGCCGCTCTCCGTCGAAGACGACGCCATGATCGATAGTTTGTCCTGGCTACGATACCCGAGACCTGTTCGAAACACCTTCGTCATGGCTCATGATACCTGCAAACTTGTCAGTGGATTTAGAAACCCTAGCCCTCCAAAATCTCCACATTACTTCCCACAAAAACATTGCATTTCAATATAAACGTTACATTATTTAAAAAGGATTAAAAAAAACCGCAATGGTAACAAAACTAAAATTGATTGTTCTTTTTGTTTATACATCAAGTAATCATGGCTTTGCACTCTTGAATAATTAAGAATACATGGCAAAAACCCATCTTCTTTAATGGTGTGAAGCCTAAATTGCCTTTCAAACATTATATGGAAGCATTTGCATTTATAGTGTAAATTGGATTGGCGTGTAAAATGTGCATTTGAATTGTCTTAAATTACCTTTTGAACATTATAAAAAAACTTCAAATCATTTCATAATGAGTTTTTTATATTGATAAATTTAAAATTTAGTAATTAATTTAAGTATTTTTAATTGGACAAATTTGAAAAAAGAAAATTGGATGTAAAGATTACAATGTTTTTAAGTGAATGTTATTTTAAGAAAATCAATATTAAATAAATTTTTTAGTCATGATTTAACATTTTTCTTAAATTTACTCAATAAATAAAAATTGGATGAAGTAGAATATTGTAAATTCTAACCTTGTACAATATCTACTGCAAACTGATATTCAGAAAAGAACAGAAAAGATACCATGGCAAATACAAACATTACACAGAGATTTTTCACCTGGAAACCCAAACTGGGAAAACCAACATATATTGTATTCATACATTGTGTTACATTGTTTACAATACAATATACATATAGGAGCCAGTGACATCCAAAACCCTAACCCAATGACCTGGATTAGTCCAAAACCCTAATTCCTTAACTGGAAATAGAAAACCATCGACAAAAACCATGTGCCGAAAAACCACCTAAATATCATGTGGTCTCGGAAATATGTTGTCCCGAATTTTTTTTTTCGGGGGCGATGCTTCCGAACCCTCGCACGGGGGGCTCCGCCCCCCTGCACCCCCCGAGGGGGGGCCCAGCGGCCCCCCCTCTAACCCCCCTGCGCGCTCGGCGCAGACACTCAAACACTACTACTCGTGCAAAGAATATAACACATACTCAACATTCTCCCACTTGTTGTTTTCTTTGCACACATGGGGTTACAGGGTTACATAGTCAACAATCCA
>SNQJ01S0072908.1:0-33786 GCA_010110895.2 Picea sitchensis | reverse complement strand
AGACACTACTACTCGTGCAAAGAATATAAGACATACCCAACAAATATCAATATTTGAAAAAATAAAATTAAAAAAAGTATGGCTTTTAAATTCAATATAAAAAAATAAACATAAAATACAAAGTACCTCCTACCATTTTATTAACTCTTTGCATAAAAGAATAATAATATTTGGAAGAAACAAAATTAAAAAAAAAGCACGACTTTTAAAATTTAATAATAAAAAAAAAAAACTACAAAGTACAAAATACCACTTTATTAGTTCCTTGGGAGTGCTCCTTTCATGGAAGCCCCTTCATTAATCCTTTCGGGGTGTTTTTATCTAGAAAGTTCCTCCATGGCAGTTGGTACATTTCAAAGTAATGTTTTACTCTCTAAAACAACACTTAAACTCTTTATATAACTCTCTAAAACAAATCCAAAAAAAGTTTGGACAAAGAGAATCTTCTTCATTTTGTTTTCCCCTTATATTCCTTCTCCCCTACTTTCTTTCCACTTCGACATTTAATTTCAAAATTAAGATACTTTGTTTTCAACCTTCAACTAACTTTAAAACTTGACATTTCATCTCCGTTCTATTATTTTGTTATTAATAGTCAACCTTTAAGAGATGACATTTTAAAGTTATGTTGCTTTAATAAATATGAAATGTGTGTTATTTTAATATAATAAATATGGTCCAAAGGGGTTGGATTTAATGGTGGAAAGTGAGGTTTTTTCATTGTTGGGCAAGGTTCAATTCCCGTGAGGGCCTTACCTGGAGCCATGTGGGCACCTTGATATACTATATTAAATATGGTATCGTGACCCGTGCACACATAAGTGGATCAAAGCCTACCCCCATGTCCTTCAAATTTTAAGTCCTTGAGGTGTAGGACAGTCAATGATGGAGTGTGCTGCTAAGGCACTCCGTGATGTTAAAGTCATCGGTTCGAAACCTGGGGGCAAAAAAAATCTAGCCATATTAAGGGTTGGTGTGGCTTAGGCCGGGTGCGATCCCTAGGTGATTTTGACGTCGCGGTCTCTCAACCACAGGCTAGTCCCGCAAGTCATAGAAAAACTAGCAAACAAAAAAAATATAATAAATATGAAATATGTGTATTTTAATATTAATATTTCATGGATCTCCCTCTTGTGATTATTTTTTAATTTGGTATGTATTTTCTTGAAAAAAAATGGAGTTTTTATTCTAGATAAAAAAGTGCATTTTATAGAAGACATATTGCATTTCAAGACTATCTTGAGAATTTATTCTATATCAATGAACACAAAAAATCCTATGATGGGACACCATAAAGAGGTCTATCAACGTATTTGGACACTATAAAGGGTGACAATATTTCTATATATCTTCTATTTAACCAAGGACACTTGTGCATTTTATCTTATCAACCAGGGTTCTAGTGTACTTTTGAGATGTCATACACTATGTGTGCGAGTTGCAATTTTTTAGTTAACATTAGTTTCTTAATATGCTTCTACAAGAATGAAATTACATTGCTATATGAAATGACATTGTGGAAAACGAAACACACCACACTTGCGGAAAAACAAAACACTACATTTGCAAAAAAATAAACACGCTTAAGTTAGCATGAATGATTGTGATTGTTCAAGTAGCCATTGACGCTGCGAGGTAATGCATAATTGTTACCATGCTTTGTTTGACCATTGTTATTATCATCTATCATCATGCATAGATGTACACTTCTTATTGATCATGAATTAGTAAGTAAATGTAGAAAAGAACATACAAAAAATTTTAAACTATAGAAATTAAAAAGATCAAATATCCTATGGAAACAATCTATAGATTTATAACTTATAAATGAAATGGAACAACACCAAAGTAAAATTATATGATTAAAATAAATAAAATTTATATACATCAAAGACAACTATCTATGTTGAAGTTTTACTTATACATCTAGAAATTACGGTTCTTATTTATTATTACAATCATTTAGCACATTAGCTGTATAAATAAGATCACTGAAAGAGAGGCAATCAAAGAAACAATAGAGACACACATATTATCTTGGGAAAGTCTCATGGGGAAGAAAACCCAACAAAACTTCCTCAACATAGATAGACCAAAGATCGAACAAAAGATACTCTTGTACTCCTTCACTAGGAAGAGTAGTGCACCACTTAACCAAGAAATACCAAGACAGACCAAGAACCCTCCTTGACGTCACACTTAGCTGCAGTAGCAATTCCTCCAAGACTTGTACACTTCTTCATAGCTGCAGAGCTAGTGTGGTGAGTGTATCCAAATGAAACACTATCCTCACATATAAATACAAGTTGTGAGGTGGCGCTAGGGTTGTGACTCTTCACTTGGTGGAGCTGACTTCTCCTAGAAGTGGCTAAAACCACTTTACAATTACTAGGGGCCGACTTTACAAATACCACCATGAAAATATATGTTGACCAATCCACAAAAGGGGATTTGATTTTATACAAGACCCGACTTGATCAATCCACAAAAGGGGATTTGATCTATACAATAATGGCTCAAATATAAGTAGAATATTCTTCGAAGTTACAATATTTCAACACTCCTTAACAAAAAGGGTATTCTACTGACAACATTAATAACAATTGACTGGATTCAATACATCATCAAGAGGAGGGGACATCATCATCGACATCAGGAAGACTGTCGGTCATATCTATAGTTCATCGAAAGTTTTTCTCATTATCAATATCATCATCATTTTTAGCATGGAGTTGGAGTAGCATAATCATAACAATTGACTGGACTCAATACACCATCAAGAGGAGGGGACATCGTCATCGACATCAGGAAGACTATCGGTCATATCTATAGTTCATCGAAAGTTTTTCTCATTATCAATATCATCATCATTTGTAGCATGGAGTTGGAGTAGCATAATCATCATCATTTGTAGCATGGAGTTGGAGTAGCATAATCATCATCATCAACATGAAGTTGGAACATTAACATCAATAGCACAAAGCTGGGACAAAAACATCATCAACAATACGAAGTTGGAATAACATCATCAACAACACGAAGCTGGAACATCAACATCTATATGTGGCAACATAATGAGGCAGGTGCATCAACAACATCTGTGGTACTCTGATAGATCGTCCTTACCAGATCTTCGGGATCTTCCCATGAATCATAAGATTACCTAGGATATAGAATCCTAATTGAGCTACCACTACTGACCACAACTAACATATACATGCACATGTACTCTGACAGACCGTTCTTATTGGACCTTTGGAATCTGTCCAGGGATGATCAGTCCCCTAGGATATAAAATCTTAACTAAGTTACTCGCTGTTGGTCAGGATACCATAGTATCATTAGCATCACTCCCCCTTTCAAGGGAGGTCCTTTCAGACTACACCAAGCTTGTCTTAGAAGTACTCAAACTTCACTCGAGACAAAATCTTAGTCAACACATCTGCAACCTGCTCATATGTGCTAACATATTGGAGCTTTACAACTCCCTTCTGCACCATGTCACAAATGTAGTGATACCATATCTCTATGTGCTTTGTCTTATTATGGAACATTGGGTTCTCTGTCATCTTTATGCAACTCTGGTTATCACATAGAATCATGGTAGCTTCCATATCCAAATCGAACAAACYTGTCAAAAACTTTCAGAACCATATGGCTTCACAAYTGGTGGAACATGCTGCAATGTACTTTGATTATGCCATGTTGAGAGAAATACTTGACTGCTTCCTGCTTTTCCATGAAGTCATGGCTAACCCCAAATTGAAACAACATCTTGAAGTGCTCTTTCTGTCTGAAGCAATTCCAACCGAATCTAAATCAGTATAACCATATAGTCTGAAGTCATGATCTCCAGTGTAACAAAGACCATAATCCAACGTACCCTTAAGGTATCTCATCACATTCTTTGCAACTACAAGGTGAACACGTTTGGGCTCCTCTAGTTACTGACTCAAGGTGTTCACAAAAAAGAATATATCTGGCATGGTATTTGTTAGATACATCAAAAAACCAATCTTCTGTTTGTATAGAGTAACATCAACTATTTCTGACGAAGTATCAACCAATAACTTCAGATTTGTCTCCATAGGAGTGGACATGGCTCTACAGTCCATCATATCGAACCTCTTCGTAATTTCCACAACATACTTTCCTTGATTAAGGAAAATCTCTTCTGGGCCATGCCATACTTCAGGACCTAAGAAATAGTGCATCGGGCCTAGGTCCTCATTTCAAATTTAGCGGCAATCTTCTTCTTTCAATCTATGATGAGCTATTCTTAATCTGTCAAGAATAAGTCATCCACAGATATAGAAACAATATAACTGGTCCATCATTCTCAATCTTGAAGTAAAGGTCGGGATCAACTTTACTCTTGGTAAAGCCCAAGCTCATTAGAAAACTATCAATCCTGCCATACCAAGCTCTTGGAGCTTGCTTCAACTTGCAAACATGAGTCTTCCTGTCCTGTACTTCGAAACCAATTTTTCACATCACATTGTACCAACCTAGTACACTTGCTCAACTGCAAATCAATCTGTGTAATCATGTGTTGGTTCTATGTGCTTTCAGCAAAACACTATTTCTCTCACTGCCTGAGAGTATGTCCTCTACTCTCTCTGCAACAGTTCCTCTGGGACTGAGACTCTGCACCTGCAATTGTCTGAAGTTGATAATGACCGCTACATTGCCACTATGGATGCTGAACTATGAGAGTAACTCCTCTACTCTCTCACAGAAACAACTTCATCTGAAACTGATAATGGATGATATTGAAGGTATATTTTCTTCTTTCATGGAGGTAACTCAATCTCAAATAGAGGGATTGTCATACCTGCTCCTTTTGAATCTCATACCGTATCGACTTATTTTAATGAATCATGTTTCTTATATATATAATTCTTTTGATTACTGGAGCAAGTGTCTCGTCATAGTCTTCTCCCTCTTGCTGGGAGAATCCTTTGGACACAAATCAATCTTTGTATTGTTATTTGCAGCATGCTTGATCTGGTAGATCAATCTTGGAAGTCACCACTAATTTCCCTTTTGGTCTCAAGGAAAAATCCATATCCCAGTCCTTCTGACTGACTTCCTCCCCTATCACTGAAACAAGGGAATATTCCTAGGAGATTTCATGTCTCCTAGAAGTCTCGGAAGCCACGATCTAATCTTCTCAACTCATGGAATCTGTCTATCCATCCTGGAAGACGTATATTTTTCCCATCTGATCCTCTCTGAGATCAGGTTCACTCAGAGTCTCCATGCTCCCTTTGAAGCTTGACTCCCTCTATTCTATATAATCTTCGGAGCCATCTACTCCCTCTGATATGGAACATCAATGCTATATGGATTTGCGTCTTGCAAAGTGTCATGGGACCATGTTAGTCTCTTCCTGGTTTCTGCATTGATTTTGGGTAGGCCCTTTTGTATCTACTAACTCTTCGTGATGATCTGAAAAGTGATCAACTACACTAGAGGGATTTGTTTTGTCTTCATATGAGATGTTTTGTATCTAGAAAAAGTAACTTCTTCATATTCTTCTTTGGTACATGGATGTATACAGTCATATATACAACTTGAATAGTCTGCTCCATGTCTCATATAATATATTTCCTCCTGCATTCGTCAATATAGCTCCTTCAGGGTTATCACCCGTGACCTTCTTGGAACAAGAACAACAAGGGAGAAACAATAGACAATAATAATACTCTTTATAATAATAATAAAACAATAGCGAGAACAATCGTCACAGTGGCTCCTTTAGAACTATCACTTGTGACCTACCTGAAACAAGGGTAAAAAGTAAGAAATACAATAATAAGGAATGAGAGAAACACTCTTCTAATGTTGTGATCAGTCATTCCTCCATGGTAACCTGGAAACACAACAAGAAGTTTATCCTAGAGGAGATGTTAGTTATATCTAGTGAATGATTACAGTAAGCATTTATCTCAATAGTTCTCACATGCTACCAAGTATTCAATAATAAAACTTTTCAAAGATTGCTATCACAACTATAGTGTTTATTAGTTATCAAACTTGATATGTGTAAATTTGAATATTATCAATTTAATCAATCAAACTTGGAACCTGGAGTCTTGTCCTCAAGAATGAGTGTGTTTCTTTTCTTCTAAGTCTCCTTCACTCAAGATGACAAGTACTTTCTTCAATTTGTCCTCTGTACTAAGACAATATGCTATCTTGACATAAATTTGAGTTAGGGAATAAAGTCTATATTATTAAATTTAATTATGACCAATGGTTAGTATGATAACTTCAACAGATCAAAATGCAACCTAGATATTCATAAGATTACAATAATTCCATAACAAGCAGAGGCATATCAAAGTAATCAAATATGGGGTGCATAGTTTCTCTGAATGTGTTAGATCCGAGATCCCTCTAGATCTACGATTGTTGTTTAGACACAAGATCCTTTCTCCTGCAAATACCCTTTAAAAATAATGATACGATTTAAACATATGTAAGTACATACCTCTGAAAGTATCGACAGGTAGTGGAACCATTCGACATCAACGACAATAATAACAAACCTATAAAACTTCAAAGGTGTTGCAACTTGTAATTTAAAGGTAGTTGGAGATTTGCTAGGGTAAGGCACACCAGGACAATAAAAATCAGTCCCAACACTTCACAAAAACTTTCACTGCAACTGGTGCTACAACTGGCATGAAGGAACTGATACGAAGGAACTGGCACTGCAACCACAAATTGATACTGCCACTGATACTGCAACTGCAATTGATACTGCAATTGCAACTGGTACTTCAACTGCAACTTAGGGTTTTATGAGAAAACCCTAAGTTTTTCAAACTTCAAATTTCAAAATTCTGATCCAGGGTGTTATCACATATAGTTGTCAAGGGAAATAGGTCGTCCAAGTTCGTGGTATGCACAGGAAGCGTCCGAGCACAACATGCATAGCAGGTCATTTCGGGCTTAAAATACAAACAGGCGGGCCCAATTTTCAATGGCGAAAATACCCTATGAAGTTCAGATTAGCGGCTCTCGGGTATCTGGAACTATAGAGTTGCGCGAAGTATAGCACCAGAGAAAAGAGTCCCAAAGTGCCAAAGTCCCAAAGGGCCGAAGTAATTCTCAACCGTCTGATTCAAGTGGGCCACGTGTCGTTAGATTCTTAGCTCCGAAGGTTTTACTTGGAGGGAAATAGAGTTTGAGAATTGAAATTCTCGAAGGCCGATCCGCGAAGCAAATCTCGGCTGTTGTTTCGAAGGGGAAGATTCGATCCATCAATCTAAAAAGTGCCAGAGCTGAGCCGTTGATTAGAGGGCCTAATCTTAGATCGCAAGATCAACGATCATGCCAAATTGCAGGGTCAGAAGGTGCACACGTTTTAAAATCTCAAGGGTGGGCCGCAATCAAAATCGTGGTTTTTAAAAAGGGATGCGTGGCGGTTCACCGTGAATTGCAGGGACAACAGAGGTTTGCTTTCAGACCGCCCTTGGTAGTACCCGCAATCACACAATTGCGTAGGGTCATGGCCCTAGGTCACATTGAATATGGAGTGATGGAGAGGAGCTGCGCCAAAGGCCGAAATCGTCCATATTGGTCACAAAAGAAGATATGCATGGCCTCGAGATGCCGGGATTGACTCGAAGAAGTCGTGGGCACCGCTTGGAACATTTGTGGGTGTCAGGCTTCGTCACGATCCTGATGAAGGTAGTTAATGGAAATGGGAGTGGTGGTTGAAACTTCAAATCATTCCATAAATGGAAAGCAGGTCGAGGACGACTACGAGTGAAAATTGGTAATCCAAAGTTTCCTTCTAGATGGATTTTCCTGCAGAACACATAACTGAGGTGAGCTCGTGTCTGACCTGAGAAGGCCTGCAAAGTTTGACAGAGCAGGCACCAATTGAAAAATTTAAATGCAATGGTCCGATCACACTCCCAGTGGTTGCAACATTTCTGAGTATATATAGGCAGTTTTAGTATTTTGTTATGGTCGAATGGTTGAGCTAGGCTCCCTGCTATTGTAATATTTTGATGAAGAACACTGGTTCTCTGGTTATGTACTTGATTTGAGACTTCTTGATTAATCTAAGTCAATTTTCTTACCCCATCTTATTTGGCTCTCAGACTGAGAGAGTTCATGAATGTCTGATTCACATGAATTGTTGTGACTATATTATGATGAATGTTTGATTATAGTGTTGTTATAATTTCCTTTAGTTTCTTTGAAATTTGAATCCAAGAGGATCTTGTGTTTGAGTTTTTCCTCCTTAGGCTGCTTGAAGACCTAATGTCCATAGTAGACCTCTACACCTTTCTCACCAAAGTCTTCCTTCTACTCACCTTTACTCCAACTTACCGACTGAAGTTAATCCAAGACCTCAATTGCTTGTGCATGCTAGTCTAGATTTCTGAGTTAGAACGTTATTAACATTGAGTCTTTTCCATTTGACCACCTAAAACTCATTTACATTTATTGTATAAATTGATGGGTACTGGGCTTATCTCCAACGCAATCTGGATATGACTTCTAGTGCTAACATTTCTGGCACCATTGTCGAGCAATGAATTGAAGACCTTTCCCTGGGATAGAATGACAAAGAGCCTCTGATTCTGAAGGTGCATCAGATATTAGAACCATTGAAGATTGCAGTTTGCACCTGGCGACTCCACAATCAAAGACTCCACTGGGGAGGATCCTGTTGACAGAAAGATGATCATGCATAAAGGGATGACCATGTATCAGTTTATGAGCTTACTTCATGAAATCTTGTTTTTCGTTATCAACTCATTCCTGTCTTTCCCTTTACATATAAAGAGGATTATCCTCTGCTTTGTCTATTCAAAAGATTATAAGCCTTCCTTTATTCATCCATCCTTAGAAGAAGAAGACGTCCCTTCTTCCTGTGTTGTAGATGCTGATCTTGTGTCTTCACCACAACCTATTCATAAGGATGAACTTCATATTGAAACCCCCCCTGAATTCAATCACCCTTGCAGCCTTGAGGAGGTCAAAACCGATCCAAAACCTTCTCAAATCTCATCACATCCTGCTATTACTGTTGAACCTTGCCATCAATGTGTTAAACCTCATATTCAGCCCACTAGTTTTCAAACTAGGATCAAAGACAATATGTTTAAACCTTTAAAGATTCCATATCATATTCATCCTTATCCTCTTGATTTCTTTGAGTACTTTCCTCAGTTTTCTAGAAAGGATCATGTTACAGATGAGAGGCATATGGAGGATTTTGAGAACTTTATTGATCAGTTTGAGATAGTTCATGAGGATGTTACAATGAGATTGTTCTCTAGATCCTTGTTAGGAGATGCTGCTATATGGTTTAAGGGTTTGGGATCTGACTCCATTGGTTCCTAGATTGAATTATGCAATACATTTTTAAAGGGTTGGGGTGAGAACAAGTCATTTGATCAATACCTACATGAGTTCACTACTTTGAGAAGGGGAAAAAATGAAGTTTTGTCTGCTTTTAATTGAAGGTTTCACAACTTGTATTGCAGCCTTCCCCTGGAAATTAAACCTTCTGAGACCGCTGCCATGGTGTATTACATAGTGTCTCAGCACTCTGACCTTGTTTTGTATCTTAGGGAAAGAAAATGTACATCTCTATCACAGTTATTCATGGATACTGAGGAAGTGGAGGAGAACCTCCGAGCTTGTGGCAGGATTCAAAGTCAGTATCATGTCAACTCTAAAAATGAGGCAAGTTTTACTTGCTGTCCCTATGAAGGAAAGACTGTGGATGATTTTGTCCTCGAAGCAGGTATCTTGGACATCCTTGTTTATGTGGAAGTCATTGTCTCAAACATTGACCAAGAGATGTTTGTTGTTGACAAACACTTTGGTGATGAATGCTTTGCTGGTAGAGAGCACCCCGAAACAAGAAGTTCTGAATGTCAAGAGTAAAAGGTTTGTTATGAACATACCAGTGATGGTGATGAACACAATTTTTCTATGTTTTGTTTGGAGCCTTTTGGCGCAATTCTGGTTTATGATGATGATTTTGATCCTTGTAAATGCTATGGAGGTGTTGAAAGGGATTTTCATATGCAGCTGATCTCTCATCCATCACCCACAAATGAACAACCCTATCTTGATGAAAATCATGTGTATGAACAACTAGAAGTAGCAGTTACTGCTATTCCTGAAGTGGATATTTTTCACAGTTATATTCTTGATGAAATTACTGTTTTAGAGATTGATCATAGATATGAGGGAAAACCCATTTTTGATGAATATTCTAGTGATGATGAGCAATAGACTATCCCCATGGTATGTGTAGAGATGATCATCAATCGACCCACGGGTGGTTATGAAGTTACAAAGCAACTTTTTGACCCACAGATGCCTGTGTCTGTCATTCAATTGGGTGTGCTTGTAGAAGACATCAAACAAACTGTTAGCGGCTATGACACAATGAAGGTAACCTTCCATAAGTTAATCATACATTGCCTTCAGTTTCATGACCCTGTCGATGAGTACATAGAGTTATACTTCTCAAATGCTTTGGAGCATGCAAGCTTGATATTTTTAGCAGCATTTGAAAGTAATATGGGTGATCATAAGAATGAAATTAGTCAACTGCCACACTCGTTTTTTATGGATCACTTGTAGTGAAGCGAAGGATTCGATTATCAAACAGTTTGAATGGCTCTGGTGGAATTTTGCCTTCACCTAGCCCATTGCAAAAGTCAGTTAGCTTAGGTTTTGTACATAAAAAATCTCCTTCTGGAGCATGTGTGCTTGTTTTCCTTTCCTAAGTAGAATAGTGTACCTGTGATCCTCAGCAGGATGTTTTTGAGCATGATTCCATAGCCCAATGCAGAAGGTGACTGTAACTACTTGTTCTTGGTAGCTCGCAGGGAGCATGCCATCCCCTGTGGAGCCAAATGTTATCACATATAGTTGTCAAGGGCAACAGGTCATCCAAGTTTGTGGTCTGCACATGAAGCGTCCGAGCATAGCATGCAGAGCAACTCATTTCAGGCTTAAAATACAAACAGGCGGGCCCAGTTTTCAACGACGAAAATCCCCTCTGAAGTTCAGATTAGCGACTCCCAGGTATTTGGAACTGTAGAGTTGCGCGAAGTATAGCGCCAGAGCAAAGAGTCCCGAAGTGCTGAAGTCTGGAAGGGCCGAAGTAATTCTTAGCCGTCTGATTCAAGTGGGCCACATGTCGTCAGATTCTCAGCTCTGGAGGTTTTTCTTGGAGGGAAATGGAGTTTGAGAATTGAAATTCTCGAAGGTCGATCCATGAAGCAAATCTCGACCGTTGTTTCGAAGGGGAAGATCCGACCCGTCAATCTAAAAAGTGCCAGAGATGAGTCGTTGATTAGAGGGCCTAATCTTAGATTGCAAGATCAATGGTCACGCCAAATTGCGGGGTCAGAAGGTGCGCACGTTTTAAAATCTCAGGGGTGGGCCACAATCAAAACCGTGGTTTTTAAAAAGGACGCGTGGCGGTTCACGATGAATTGTGGGGACAAAAGAGGTTTGCTTTTAGACTACCCTTGGTAGCGCCCACAATCGTGCAATTGCGTAGGGTCATGGCCCTAGGTCACATTGAAGATGGGGCGATGGTGAGGAGCTGTGCCAAAGGCCGAAAGCGTCTGTATTGGTCACATAAGAAGATCTGCATGGACTCGAGATGTCGAGATTGAATCGAAGAAGTCGTGGGCACTGCCTGGAACATTGATAGGTGTCAGGCCTCATCATGATCTCGATGAAGGAAGTTAATGGAAATGGGAGTGGTGGTTGAAACTTCAACTCACTCCATAAATGGAAAGCAGGTTGAGGACGACCGTGAGTGTAGATTGGTAATCCAAAGTTTCCTTCTGGACGGATTTTCTTGCAAAACACATAACTGAGGCGAGCTCGCGTCTGACCTGAGAAGGCCTGCATAGTATGACAGAGCAGGCACAGACTACAAACTTTAAATGCAGTGGTCTGATCACGCTCTCGGTGGTTGCAACATTTCTGAGTATATATAGGCAATTTTAGTATTTTGTTATGGTCGAATTGTTGAGCTAGGCCCCCTGCTATTGTAATATTTTGATGAAGAACACTGGTTCTTTGGTTATGTACTTGATTTGAGACTTCTTGATTAATCTAGGTCAATTTTCTTACCCCATCTTATTTTCCTCTGATACTGAGAGAGTTCATGAATGACTGATTCACATGAATTGTTGTGATTGTATTATGATGAATGTTTGATTATAGTGTTGTTATAATTTCTTTCAATTTCTTTGAAATTTGAATCCAAGAGGATCTTGTGTTTGAGTTTTTCCTCCTTAGGATGCTTGAAGACCTGATATCCATAGCAAACCTCTACACCTTTCTCACCAAAGTCTTCCTTCTACTCACCTTTACTCCAACTTATTGACTGAAGTTAATAAAAGACCTCAATTGCTTGTGCATGCTAGTCCAGATTTTTGAGTTAGAACGTTATTATCATTGAGTCTTCTCCATTTGACCACCTAAAACTCATTTACATTTACTATATAAACTTATGGGTACTGGGCTTACCTCCAACACAATCTGGAGGTGACTTCTAGTGCTAACACAGGGAATAGATGCACCTTCTTAGGGAGAACTCCTAGATGTGGTTACTTCCCCCAACATCCTCCTTAAACATGGAAAACATCATACTTAGGGTTTATGCAGAAACCCTAATTCTACAACAACTGCAATACTAAAAACTTGATTGTGAGTTGGTCTCTTTCAGGCCTGCTCTGATACCATGTTGAAGTTTTACTTATACAATGAACAATTACGATTCTTCTTATTATTACAATCATTTATCACATTAGCTGTATAAATAAGATCATTGAAAGAGAGGCAATCACAAAAACAATAGAGACACATAGATTGTCCTGGGAAACCCTCATAGGGAAGAAAAACCGGCAAAAATTCCTCAATATAGATAGACCAAAGACCGAGCATAAGATCCTCTACTCCTTCACTAGGAAGAGTAACACACCTTTAACCAAGAAATACCAAGACATACCAAGAACCCTCCTTGACGTCACACTTAGCTGTAATAGCAGTTTCTCCAAGACTTGCGCACTTCTTTATAGCTGCAGAGCTAGTGTGGTGAGTGTATCCAAATGAGGCGCTATCCTCACATATAAATACAAGTTGTGAGGTGGCGTTAGGGTTGTGACTCTTCACTTGGTGGAGCCAACTTCTCCTAGAAGTGGCTAAAATCACTTTACAATTACTAAGGGCCGACTTTACAAATACCACGATACAAATACATGTTGACCAATCCACAAAAGGGGATTTGATCTTATACAAGACCCCACTTGATCAATCCACAAAAGGGGATTTGATTTATACAATAATGACTCAAATATAAGTAGAATATTCTTCGAAGTTACAATATTTCAACAATCTACATATCCACAACTCCTGTTGTCTAGAGTGGCCCCCCTCTAGAGAGAAGGGAGTCGGGTCATATTATAACATCACTAACAATTTACATCAAAACTTAAACATTCATAAAATAACAAGCATAGTGTTGCAGAGTCTAGGTGCTACGTTCTTTTATTTCAGGAATCCCAATTTTTACATTGTATCTATGCACCCTTAAGGAATCATTCTTCTTACAATATATAGAAAAATGTCATTCTATTTTAGGAATAAGAAAACAAACTCTAAACTAAGTCTAAAACTGCCATCAAACACATAAAACACGATTCCCATATTCCCCATCGAATTGGCTGAGAAGAAGAGTCTGATCAACTGCCAATTCGCACTCCAAGTCATAAGGGGATGAAATCTGGTTGCAATCGATCCAAAATACGAATTTAGGGTGTGCCCACATCTACGACGTGGTGTTTGATGCAACGATCAATGAATAAGGAATAATATGCTGCATGTAGTGGCTTCAACTAGCGCCCAAGATATTTGTAAAGGAGATATATAGTTCAAAGAATGTTCCAGAGATTGGTTGGAGTATTAATAACATCCCAAGAATCCAAAGATTGGTTGTAGTATTGATCTATTTGCATTTCCCTTCATTACCCTATTTGCAATGTTCTCTTCTCAACCATAAATAATCTGGAAACTTATTTATGCACTCATTCACACTTTAGCACATGATAAGGAATCCAAAATCCATAACAAGGTAGTAGCAACAAATCAAACTCACCTACGACCACAATTATAGACACGAAATAACCAAAATGCAATCCAAGACATCTAATGAGCCAATTATTATCAAGTGACCACTGTATAGGAAAAAGAGGGATTTTTGGGTGGTTTAGAGTGCGAAAAAGAGAGGTTATTGTAGCTGAAAATTATACTATATCGGGGACTCGTCATCTCCCCCAGGCTGAAGATGTTCTGTCCTCATGCAACCTGCAACCCTATATTTTTGTGTCTAGTCTCTGAGTCAGATAAACCTATTCAGATCAATAGGCAATATATTGACAACTTGATTTACCCCTCCCTTTTTGTTGTAGAGCATTCAAATCATGTCCTTTCACAAAAGGAAGATGTAGCTTTCAGAAATGCTGTTACAAAGTGTGCCAATGGTAGTTTTCAAGTTTTGGAAGACAAGTATGGATTCAGGGGGCACATGGCCTTACCATTACAACCAATTCTTGATAAAATAATTTTTTGTTGCAAGTAATAAATGTTTTCTTCTTTCAAAACTTACTTTACCATATGGACACTTTTCCTGAAAGCATCAACCCGACTTTTTAGTCTTTGTACCGTGTTCAACCACAACAATGTATTTTTTTTGGTTCGATACCTAGCTCACCTTTTGTTCCAACAATTTCGTTAGATTGAAGATAGATGTATTTCTCCAAAGAAATCTGGAAAATTTGGTTTTTATTAAACAATAGTTGCTCTCTGGATATATTTTATAATTCCTTACATTAGGGATGCTACCTCTTTTATAGATCGTTCCAAGTCAGCTTCTAAACCAATGATCATATCCTCTTTTCCTCTTAGCTGAAACTCCAAATTTGCCACCTTATGGCTTCTATAATACCAAGAAGATGTTGTAGCATTGCAATTTCAGTCTCTGAAAACTCTTGACTTATTAAAGTTGCAATTTCTTCTTGTAGCTATTCCACTTCAACCTCTCTTGAAAATAGTTTTTCTTGTAGAAATGCCTGGAAATTAAGGTTTCAACTTTAAACTCATCTTGTAGTTCAATGAAGTGATCCCTGACCTCTAGAGACCAATGTCCCAACTGATAATATTTTGTCTTCTCCATGTCTTCTCTGAGGACTTTGTAGATGCTTAAGAGACTGAAAAACAATATATGTTCCTCTAGGAGCTAGAGGAAAATAATGGTAACCATAGATTTACAAGAGCTCATTTTCACGAGTCTCGGCCAAATTCATAATTCCCTCAGTACCAAAGTTGTTTTCTTACCTAGAATGTAATCTCCATAGTTGTGGATTTCAACGAAGAGGCTAGCAACGTAATTCACAATTCGGATGGACCACAACAACCTGCTACAGGGGATTTGTAGCATCTGCTATAGGTTTGATAAATATCCATTTTCTCTCAAATTCTGATTTGGGTATTGGCAATTTTTGGCGTGCGTGTTTTTTTAACTATGATGCTTCTCTCCTCCAAAAATCACAGATACCCAATTTGCCAATCTCAAGATATAAACAAATCACCACCAGAGCGAATATGTAATTTGAAAACCTCTTCAACTTGTTAATTTTGATCAAATCTGCTACAAAGACAATGAATAGAATCCCAAAGATATATAAACCATATTGAAGTTAATATGAAGAATATTTCAATGAATATAGCTTCAAAAGGGAAAATGCCTCCAATCAGTTTTGAGAAAATGGGCTGCATATACCAAGCTTGTAATTGAAGGTTTTTTTTGTAACCAAAGTAACTACTTGAAATTAAATCTCCCAACAATACCAACCTTCATCTCATGACAAATTCAATCCATATGTTAAAAGTAGATTGAAAGACTGTGTAAAAACTTGAGATTTTTGATGTAAAAAACCATGTCTTAATGAATATCCCCTTTAATTATGTGCTTGTTGTTGGTGAGCAACCACTTTGTTTGATTTGTTGAATAATTGAGCACATGCACTTCCATTTGGGCACTCTGAAGATGAGTTCCATTTGCTTTGATATTTGGCACACTTATAAGAATTATGAAAATGTCTATCGCTTTCATTCCTTTCCTTCCCATTATCTAATAATTTTGTCCCTTTTGAATGGCTGTTTGTTGTAGCCTCCATACAAGACTGGTTTCGAATGATGTCCAACTTCATACAACATCTAAATTCTGATACATCTAGGAAGTTGAATTGCACTTGCATTCTTTTAAGGAGTGCAAAAGGGAGATTTTTTTTACAAGCATACGACTATCACAAGACTTTGTAAATAAATCTGAAGTCAAGACTAAGCTCTTATGATAGCATAATAGACTTTGGAAGTTAACCTTGACCTACAGAGCAACTTTTTAAGTGGTGGATTAAGTTAGAGAGAGAGCTTTGTTGGCTACTAAATTGGTTCTTCAATTACAGAGTAAACCACGAACTTGGAGGTTTTAGACCCAAACAGATCCAGGAGAGATCAACGTACAAAAGTAGTGGGTTTTTAGAAGAGGCAAAGTAGATATCAAGGTAATATGCATTGAGGAGATAAGTATATTTCTTGTCAATGAGGTTCAATCAAATATAGCTCCGGGGATCTTAATTTTTAAAAGTTCTCTGGCTGGGGATCTTAATTTTTAAAAGTTCTCTGGCTCACAAACAAACTCTATGTACTGACTTAGCTTTCTCAAGTCTACAAAAAGATCAAAGGGGGGTTTGATCGTTACCTCTACTTGCTATGCCTAGGTAAAAGTGAGTTCCTCGTGCTATCTCTCACTTTGACCCTGAAAATGTCAATGGAAACAAGTTGTCTTTAGTGCAGACCCATTCTTCTGGAATATTAAAAAACTTCAATAAATAGAACACACCATCTTATGATATTTTCCTTTGATGACTAAAGAATGTTGGAGATGGATCCATAATGCTCTTTACTGTAGCAATCCCCTGTAATTGTGGAGAGGTAATAAGTATTCATATATCCTCTTATAACTTGGATTGGCCAAAGGATCCCGACATTGTAAAACTTTTTCTAAATAGAGGTATCATTCTATTGAATTGATGTGATGCTTCCCAATATTCCGAGCAAGTTTCCTTGGCATATATATATCGACTGCTTCTTTTTTTGTTGTTGGTTCTTGTGGAAAAAGAACATTATTTTCTTCTGCTCTTGTTGCTGTTTCTTTTGTGGCACCAACACGACATCCTATTGTTGGTTCTTGTGGAGTAACAATAGGGATTCTTGATGTAATGACACATACAACTTCTATTCCTTCTCATTTTGGATCTGTTCGAGGGTTACAATGGATTTGAATTGTGGAGTGGAAAAAGATGGTGAGGGATAGAGTAAGATAATGCCATGATTCAGATGGAGTAATGATAAGGGATAAAAGTTATGGTGTCCCTTATAAAGGTGATGGTGTCCGGATAAAGGTGATGGTGCTCCCCCCCCAAATAGAAGACTTTTCCCGATCTAAGAGAAATAACAAATGGTAAGGAAGGAGGAAAAAAAATTAAAGATAAGAGGGGAAGAAGTCCATGGATTTTTCAACAAGTATATGATTTTCTATAGTAAGTTATCATGAGCTTCCATAGCAAAAACATACATTAGCGTATAAGAATGTTAGAAAAATTTTCATTTGATTCCGAGATATCTTCATGAAGCTTTGAGGAAAGATCAGTTTTGCAACAACTTATTATGCTATAGGTTCTTGTGGGGAAGTAGTCTTTGTCTCCTGAAATTTTTCTTCAACTAATGTCTCTATTGTTGGTTCTTGTGTGGAAACAATAGAGCCTTCTCCTGGATAAGATTTTGTTGGACATATTGTCATTGATGTCAACAGTCAGTGTCATTAAGTTATAATGATGAGTTGGTATGAACAAATAGCAGAAAATCCATGTACAGAAGGACTAACAAATTAAGAGACCAGGAGGGTTAGCGACTGAAGATTAGAAGCTTAGAAGAAATCACGCATATGAAGCTCAGAAGGGAAAGCACATTGCAGAAACACAATTGAATCAAGTCATGACCATTGGATACGCAAGAGCTAGATCAAGGGTAGGGATTGATTGTGGAGTGCGAAGGGAGAATTAAACAACACGTTAATTCCAATCCTGCAATTAGTCTAGACCGTCAGATTACAAGAGAAGGACCGTTGGAGGAATGGTCAATGATCAGATTAAGTCATGACCGTTGGATACACAAGCGCCAGATCAAGGGCATGGATTGACTGCGGAGCGCGAAGGGAGAATTAAACAACGCGATATTTCCAATCCCGCAATTAGTCTAGACCCTCAGATCTCATCGATTCAAATATCGACCATTGTGGTTGATCCACCAACAATCACACAATTTCAATTGTGTAGTTTGGGTGACAGAATAAACCACACACAAGTTATGGTTCCACAATCCACATCAACCGTTGGATCAAGTTGAGTGGAAGGACAGAGTAAGTCATGGACCATAGATCAAGGAAGTGACATACGCAAGGTCAACCCGACATTGACCACTTCGGGTAAAATCGACTGAAGGAAATGTGCATGAAGGAATTTTAGCCGAAGCCGAAGTAAACATGAGCCATCCGATCGTAGGTAAATTTTTGGGAAATATAAGAACCGTTGGATTTAAACCAAGGCAAAGAAGCATCATAGATAGATCGAGCTGTCGATCTAAAATCATGATCAACGAACAACATTCATTTTGGATTAACAATTGTGAGGAGGTTACACTTCGGGTAAAACGAGAAGTAAGAAAGGTCGAAGTCTCGAAGTGGACATGAGTTGTCTGATCTGAGGAACACTTCAGAAATCATCTCGACTGTTGGATCAAGTTTATTGGAAGGATAGGGTAAGCCACAAAGTGTCCCGAAGTGAACACAAGTTGTCTTATCTAAGGAAACAATTCAGGAAATATCCCGACCATTGGATCAAGGAAAGAAAAAGGATAAGATAAGCAAGGCAAAAGGCTTGAGATCCCAAATACCCGAATTCTCGATAGCCGTTGGATTGAGTTAATCCTTTTCGGGTTAAATGAGGGCCATCAGATCCGGACAATACTTGGATCAAAATAATGGTCAACTTCGACACTGACCACTTCGGCGAAAAATGATTCAAAACATATGAGTTCATCCGAAGGCCGAAGTTTCGAAGTCGCTCTCAGCTGTCGATCTGAGATACATTTCGGGAGTTAGGAAAACTGTTAGATCTAGGAGAAGAACATGTGCCACATGAGGAGATCTACGTCAACAAGGACATGTGGCGTAATCAGATGAAGACAAGTGTCAAAGTGCAGTTGGCATTTTAGGTATGTGTGAGTCATGAATCTAAGTGACATGTGGCAACCACTCAGTCAGTGCCACATCAACAAGTTACGTCACTCCGAGAGTTTGTACTTCAAGAGTTTCACCACCAACAATCATCCGAAGTGCCGAAGGCTAAAGTTAACACTAACCGTTGATCTAATTCGAGAGCGTTATCAACCGTTGAATATTATGGACACGCATCTTTCATCCGAGAGATTTGTAAAGAGCCTGGAAGTCACGAAGGATGAAGTCCTGAAGTAACGACAGTCGTCCATCTCATCGTCCGATTAAAACATGACCGTATATCTTGACAAGTGATCAAGCACTTATTTAGCCCATCGCCTGGTCACCACTTGCGGTCGTATGGAATAGAGAAATAAGGGTAAAAGAAGGGGCAATGCTTAAATAAATGAGTTCGTGGTTTTGTGCATATGGTCATATGTAAATTGTTTGAAGGAAGCGCCTCATACAGATTTAATTCGACAAAGAGTTAACACTAGAACAATACAGAGAATTGATAAAAGATCAAATATGACACAACATAAGCATGAGTACGGTATAATGAGTCGATCCATGTCTGTGATCAACTCATGAAGACAAAAGAACCGACACACAATCATGATTAAAAGAGAGTTAATTCATGAGCATTATGAATAAAGGATAAAAGGAAAAATGATATTATATTAAAGATTAATATTATCATTTAAATTAAAAGGTACAATGATTCAAATATCAAAAGATACAATGATTCAAGTTCACACAAGTTGGAAGACTTTATAAACAAGAAAGGATGGTGAGAAGAAGAGTAGTTGAATTTGTTGAAGTATATATATTTATATATAATGGATTGA
This sequence comes from Picea sitchensis, assembly GCA_010110895.2. NCBI lineage: Eukaryota > Viridiplantae > Streptophyta > Pinopsida > Pinales > Pinaceae > Picea > Picea sitchensis. Next base: position 13,533 of record SNQJ01S0072908.1, on the reverse strand, counting down.
ATGAAGGTTCATTCTATCAGGTTGGTGCCTGTTTACAAGCTGGGTCTTGTATGAGGATTTGATTCCTCACATCTCAGTTGGATCTGAAATCAACAAGCTGAGACTTTTTATGAGGATTGGATTCCTCATTTCTTAGTTGGATCGGAGAACTACAAGCTGGGTCTTGTAACAGAGAGCTGGGTCTCTCATAATCGTTTGAAGATGATATTCAAAGATTGATCTTATGTATTCATTCAATTTAAATATATAAATAAATTATTTATTCTTTTATATATTGATTGAGAAATTGAAATAAATATTTGTTGTTCAATTAATTTATGAAAAGTGGAAAATTGTCCAAAGTTTTGTGGCACTAATTCACCCCCCCCTCTCAGTGTCAAGTATCCATTTCAAAAATTGGTATAAGAGAAGGTGCTTTCAACACAGTTTAAACACTGAAGGTAGATTCAAAATAAATGGGTGGACAAATTGTTATTTCCACAAATGAAGCTCCCTTATTTGATGGAACAAAATATTTATCATGGAGGGAAAATATGAAAATATATCTGAAGTCAAGAGGATCTGGAGTTTGGGATTCGATAGTAAGTAAGCCCTAGCACTTAACTACTTCAAAGAGAAAAACCAAAACTGCAAAGGAGGCAAGGAGAAACAATACAATAGCCTTGAAAACAATCCAGGATGGATTGTCAGACAAAGTCAAAGAAAATATGAGACACTACAAATTTGCTAAAGAATTATGGTTCCAACTAGAAAATTGTTATCAGAATGAAACACAAGTAGAAGAGAAATCCGATCAAAGTGAGGAACAAGACTCAGATAAAGAGGATTCCTATCAGAATAAGGAAAAAGACTCTAATGAAGAGGATTCCTATCATAATGGAGAACACAATACATAGACAAATATTTCTAATCATAATGAAATGAATGATCTGATGCAAACCCCAGTTAACAATGAAGAAGACAACCTCATCAAGGAATTGAGTAATACCTCAGTATTCACTAAAGAAAAACTATTAGATTTTAAGACTAATGTTATAACTACATTTGAAGTGATTAGTATGGAACGAGGAAATGGTCTATATATTGAAGTTACTAAGGATGTTTTTGATCATCTTGAGTACACAACTATGTGCACTCTAGAAGAGTTGGAGAAACTCCAACAGAAAGATATGATGCTACTACAACAGTTAGATCAATCTAACCATGAAGAGCATGAACAAAAGTTTCAGCTAGAAAACAAAGAAGAAGAGATCAAAAGTTTGAAAACCAAAGTTATTAATCTAGCAAAAGAGATGGAAGAATTAAAGAAACATGACAGTAAAAGAAAATAAGTACTAAAAGAATCAGAAGAATTAGTTAACAGTCTAAATACTCAACTTGAGGAAATTAAAGAAAGTGAAGAAGACCTAAAGATCCAGTTAATAGGGAAAGAAAATTCTTACCACACATTGGAATTGGAAATCATCAATTTCAAAAAGATAAATGAAAGTACTAATGCAGATCTAATGACTCAAATTGAAGAAGCTAAGAAAAAGGAAGAAGCCCAAAAGACCCAAATAACTAAAAAGGAAGAATCATGCCAAATGTTTGAATTAGAAGCCATCAACCTCAAAAGGATTCAACTAGAATACGAGGAAGAAATCAAAATATTGAAAACTAAAGTTTTTGATATAACAAAAGATATGGAAGAATTGAAGACATATGAAAAAACTATTAAATGCAAAGAAGTCTTGGATGAGACAGAATAAATATTCATCAATCTAAATATTCATCTCGAACATGCTAAAGAAGTGGAAGAAGCCCTGAAGATTCAGTTGACTAAAAATGAAGAATTATGTCAAATATTAAAGTTAGAAATAGTCAATCTCAAACAGATGAATGAAAAGACAAATAAGATTGTTAATTTCTAGAATAGTTCATCTATCCTAGATAAGATTTGGAAGAACCAAATATCAGTTGATGACAAAACAAGTCTTGGATACAATAAGAAAGAAGACAATAACAAATGGAGCACCATTTACAAACATGAGAAAGGATCATCCTTGTTAAAAGGAAAAGGTGCAAGTACAAAGGAATTACAAGTCATGAACTTTGTTAAGGAAGGAAGCTATAGAAGTAAAAAGGAAGAAGAAAATCAAATGACAGATCTTTCAAACCAAAATAAAAACAAGAATGAAAACATCTTCAATGGCTATTGCTTTTCTTGTCATAGCTTTGGCCATAAAGCAATGGATTCCAAGAAACTAGAGAAAGGATATACAAGAAAATCCAAAAACTCAATTAGATGTTGGAGATGCAAGTTTGCTGGGAACACAACAAAATTTTGTCATACAATGAGATGTTACAACTGTTATAGGTTTGGGCACAAATCCCAAAACTGCAAGAATACACAAAGTAAATATTTGAATAAGTCATTCAATTCAGTGACAAAACCTAATAAAAGTTGGAAGAAGAAAGGAAATGACAAATCTCCAAAAACACAAATAGAAAGAGGCGATCCAAAAAGAAAAATATCTCATAAAAAGACATGGAGAAGAAAATCTGAAGGAGAAAGCAAGAAATATGATATTACACCCGAAAATGAAGAAATTAATTATAAGAACATGACGGGTGAAGGTCCTAATAAAGAATGTGAAATTCAATATGCAATAATTCAAGCCCAAGAAAAGGAAGTGCCTATAGAAGAATATGGGACAATATCAAATTCTGATGAAGTCATAATTTGTTAGCCAAAGAAAGAAAATACAAAAAGAAGTTTAAATTGGGTTCTACAAAATCAAAGGATTATGCCAAGAGTTTTTAAAATTAACAGGAGAAGAGACCTTGTTAGGAAGAGATACCCTTTCAGAAACAAAGGGGGAGAGTAGTCAGAGGCAKATAGAGCATATTGACAGGGGGAGTCTTTCAATTATGGTAGGAAGAACATGTTTCCATGGGGAGTTACCCAACTTCATATTTTGGTCAACAATATGTAGACAGACAAAAGTTGATCATAAGGGGAGAAACCCTTTTCCATTGATGTCAAAGGGGGAGAGTAACTTCATAGAGAAAAACATCATCACAGGGGGAGTTTGTGTATGAAGTTAGAGTGTTTCCCTCAATGAAAAAGGGGGATATTGTTGGACATATTGTCATTAATGTCAACAACCGATGTCATTAAGTTATAAGGATGAGTTGGTATGAATAAAGAGAAGAAAATCCATGTACAAAAGGACTAAAAAATTAAGAGCTTAGGAGGGTTAGCGACTGAAGATCAAAAGCTTAGAAGAAATGATGCATATGAAGCTCAGAAGGGAAAGTGCATTGCAGAAACATGATCAGATCAAGTTGCGACCGTTGGATACGCAAGCACCATATTAAGGGCATGGATTGATTGCAGAGCACGAAGGGATAATTAAACAACGCGTTAATTCCAATCCCACAATTAGTCTAGACTGTCGGATTACAATAGAAGGACCGTTGGAGGACTAGTCAACGATGCGATTAAGTCATGACCATTGGATACACAAATGCCAGATCAAGGGCAGGGATTGATTGCAGAGCGCAAAGGGAGAATTAAACAATGTGTTATTTCCAATCCTGCAATTAGTCTAGACCGTCATATCTCATCAATTCAAAGATCGACGACTGTGGTTGGTCCACCAACAATTGCACAACTTCAATTACGGAGTTTGGGTGATGGAATAAACCACGTGCAATTTATGGTTCCACAATCCACATCGACCGTTGGATCAAGTTGAGTGGAAGAACATAGTAAGTCATGGACCATAGATCAAGGAAGTGACATACGCATGGTCAGTCCAACATTGACCACTTCGGGTAAAATCGACCGAAGGAAATGTGCATGAAGGAATTTTAGTCGAAGCCGAAGTTCCGAAGTAAACGTGAGCCATCCGATCGTAGGTAACTTTTTTGGAAAAATAAGAGCAGTTGGATTTAAACCAAGGAAAAGCAACATCACAGACAGATCGGGCCGTTGATCTAAGATCATGATCAATAAACAACATTCATTTCGGGTTAAAATTTGTGAGGAGGTTACACTTCGGGTAAATGGAGAAGTAAGAAAGACCGAAGTCMCRAAGTGAAAATGAGTYGTCCGATCTGAGGAACACTTCAGAAAGCATCTCGACCGTTGGATAAAGTTTAGTGGAAGGACAGGGTAAGCCACAAAGTGTCTCGAAGTAAACACAARCCATCTGATCTAAGGAAACACTTCGGAAAATATCCCGACCATTGGATCAAAATAATGGTCAACTTCGGCGTTGACCACTTCGGCGAAAAAGGATTCAGAACATATGAGTTCACTTGAAGGCCGAWGTTTTGAAGTCGCTCTTAGCCATTGATCTGAGATWCATTTTAGGAGTTAGGACAATCGTTAGATCCAGGAGAAGAACATGTGCCACATGAGGAGATCTACGTCAACAAGGACACATGGCATAATCGTATGAAGACAAGTGTCAAAGTACAGTTGGAATTTTAGGTATGCGTGAGTCACGAATATAAGTGACATGTGGCAGCCATTCAGTTAGTTCCACGTCAACAAGTTACATCACTCCGAGATTTTGTACTTCGGGAGTTTCACCATCAACAATCACCTGAAGTGCCTAAGGCCGAAGTTAATGCTAACCGTTGATCTAATTTGGGAGCATTATCAACCGTTGAAGATTATGGACACACATCTTTTATCCGAGAGATTTGTATAGAGGCTGGAAGTCACAAAGGATGAAGTCTTGAAGTAACGACAATCGTCCATCTCATCGTTATATTAAAACGTGACAATAGATCTTGAATCAATGGAATAAAGAAATAAGGGTAAAAGAAGAGACATTGCTTAAATCAATGAACCCATGGTTTTGCGCATATGGTCATATGTAAATGGTTTTAAGGAAGCGCCTCATATAGATTTAATTTGACAGAGAGTTAACACTAGAAAAATACAGAGAATTGACAAAATATCAAATTAATATGATCTATTGGTGAACTTAGAACAAAACAAAAACATGCGTACGATATAATGAGTCGATCCATGTCTGTGATACACTCATGAAGACAAAAGAACTGACACACAGTCATGATTAAAAGAGATTTAATTCATGAGTATTATGAATAAAGGATAAAAGGAAAAATGATATTATATTAAAGATTAATATTATCATTTAAATGAAAAGGTACAATGGTTCAAATATCAAAATACATAATGATTCAAGTTCGCACCAGTTGGAAGACTTTATAAACAAGAAAGAATGGTGAGAAGAAGAGTAGTTGAATTTGTTGAAGTATATATATTTATATATAATGAATTGAATGAAGGTTCATTCTATCAGGTTGGTGCCTGTTTACAAGCTGGGTCTCGTATGAGGATTGGATTCCTCACATATCAGTTGGATCTGAGATCAATAAGATGGGACTTGTTATGAGGATTGGATTCCTCATTTCTCAGTTGGATCCGAGATCTACAAGCTGGGTCTTGTAACAAAGAGCTGGGTCTCTCATAATTGTTTGAAGATGATATTCAAAGATTGATATTATGTATTCAGTCAGGTTAAATATATAAATAAAGTATTTATTATTTTAGATATTGATTGAAAAAATGAAATAAATATTTGTTGTTCAGTTAATTTATGAAAAGTGGAAAATTGTCCAAAGTTTTGTGACACTGATTCACCCCCCCCTCTCAGTGTCAAGTATCCATTTCAACAAATTGTATCAAAGCAGGTGCTTTCAACACATTTTAAACACTAAAGGTAGATTGAGAAGAAATGGGTGGACAAACTGTTATTTCCACAAATGAAGCTCCCTTATTTGATGGAACAAATTATTTATCATGGAGGGAAAATATGAAAAGATATCTGAAGTCAAGATGATCTGTAGTTTGGGATTTGGTATTAAGTAAGCCCTGGCACTTAACTACTTCAAAGAGAAAAAACAAAACTTCGAAGGAGGCAAGGAGAAACAATACAATAGCCTTAAAAGCAATCCAGGATGGATTGTCAGACCGAGTCAAACAAAAGATGAGACACTACAAATCTGCTAAAGAATTATGGTTCCAACTAGAAAATTGTTATCAGAATGAAACACAAGTAGAAGATAAATCCGATCAAAGTGAGGAACAAGACTCAGATAAAGAGGATTCCTGTCAGAATAAGGAAAAAGACTCTAATGAAGAGGATTCCTATCAGAATGGAGAACACAATACATAGAAAAAGATTTATAATTAGAATGAAATGCAGGATCTGATGCAAACACCAGTTAACAATGAACACGACAACCTCATCAAGGAATTGAGGAATACCTCAGTTTTCACTAAAGAAAAACTATTAGATTTTAAGACTAATGTTATAACTAATGTTAGGATAAACAATTAATATTTAAGGCATAATTTTTTTTTCCGATATCAAAATGACATGATTCCAGTTGGGTTGTAAACTAGATTCATAGGATAATATGCTCTAGAAATAGGTTTGAAATATCTATCCATTTGGTATTTCAAAAGCGGATTGTCCCAACTCTGTTCTGGGTTAGGTCATTGCCAAAAGAATTCGATAATCAAGCTATTTCTTTGAAATAGTGACCTAGGTATGTGAGATGGTTTTATAGGAATATATTTTTTGATGTAATGAATCCCCATGCCAAAAATTACAAATAATCAATTCCTAGGTTTTGTGGTATGGCCTACACAAAATTATGTGCATGCTTAAAGTTATGAGAATTGTAGTTCAAAGATATGGGAGGTTTCAAAATTTCATGAGTTGAAGAATGTATCACATACCTCCTTTAAAAATTATTGCCACTCACTCTCCTTGATGGGGCTTTATGAGACATCAATTGAAACTTTGGAAACTTTTTTGCCTTCATCTTCATTACTTCCCCAGTGCTAGTTAAGATTTATGAAACAAGACAGACTTGTTGTGTCCCTTCATTATATTATTAGTATCTCTTTTAATAAATGATAAGCAAGTCAATAGTAGCTATGCTATCCTACAAAAAATCTAATTATTCCAAAGAGAAGTAGAAATACAATTGGTATTTTAGTTGGCATTAACCACATGCTAGAAGCAAAGTTAAAAAAAAGGTCAAATGATATAACTGAGCCGTGGCATGATCCTTGTGGCCATAGGGTTATCATTATTTTATTACCTATGATTTGGATGAAATCCCAGGATCATAATCCCTTTATTTTGAACCATGAGACAACACATTATGATATTCCAAATGAACTTGACTTGTAGTTTTGAGGGATATTCCCTAGAAAGAAGGGATAATCAACATTTTAGACAACAAGTCTTGAATGGTTAAATCTTATTTAAACTGGTGTTGGGACAATGACAAGCTTATCATTCAATTCTAATGATACCTATAGCTCATGTTACCATACCATAATGGATCATGGAGTACTTGGAATGGGGATGGAATAAATGGAGTAATAGATGGAATATATGAAAATGTAATTGTATGTCAATTCTAAGGTTATTTTGTGCTATTGAGTTGCAACCTAATGCCTTGTAGAATAGGTTATAATTCACAACTTTTGAGGAATGAACTAAATGACGCCAATCATTAACTTTTGGCGTCTACAGGAGTATGCTGCAAAGTAAACCTTGGAGTAAAAAAATTGAAAATGGGTAAGCCTTGCTTGGAATAGACTTAGAACAACTAGGACGTAAATGATAATAATAAGGTGGTCTTCAAGTGGAAGTCACAACCTGTAAAGTACAATTAGAGTGAAGTATGAGAGCCTTTAAAAAATGGTAGCCGAGATGCAAGGTATAAAATCAATGAGGAAATAGGTAAATGATATGGGTAACTTTCTGACTGCAGGGTATGTTCATACTATATAATATTTTTATCATTTGCAAAGAAAGTCACATGTTTTAAAAGAGCATTATTCACATTTTTAAGTAATGGATCAAAGGAGGTAAATCACATATGGACTTGGGATTATACTTGGAATAGATATAGAGTATAGGCTACACGAGGAAAACAATGATGACCCTCTTAATGATTTTGAAAGGCAAAGCATAAATATTGGAAATAAATTGGTCCTCTCTAAGCTATCAAATGTCATATTTCAAAATAGTCTTAATGTTGATTTTGCACATCATTATTGTCCAACCTGGAAGACTCTTAGGTGTCAACCTTGTTGTTATTATTGAAATTTTGTTCGCAACATTGCATGAAAATGGTTACAAGAATACATCATCTCCAAACACCTATTAGCTCACTTGCAACACCAAGAAAGCATTTCCAAGAGGCAAAAACTATACAACTAGTCAAAAAATTGACATGCGCTAAAACACTAAAGGAAGCGCGTGCACAGTGCGTGGGCCAAAGAAGCCCATAGAGCACACAATGCGCCATATGTGTGTCTGTGTACGAGAAAATCCATGCACACCTGTGAATGACACATTTATGGTTCTTGTCGCCCCCCACCCACTTCTGGACCAACTCCCAACTTGATTTGACCCACAAATCCGAGCTGAATCCAAGTGGGGGGATGGTCAAAGACCTAAGGGTGCCCTAAAGGGACCCTTGTTCACACTAAAGACCGGTTGGATATTACCTCAAAGGAAAGATATAAAAGAATTCCATGGGTGCATTAAGAATTCAAGAATCTCATTGTATTGTTATGATGCCTCCATTCTCCTACAAGAAGCCTCTTTTATTCTTGGAGAATACTAGCATCATCTCAATAAGTTATTCACCTCACCTCTTGAGGGAATAAACTTGGATTTCTTCACCATTTGATTTCTATTTTACCATTTGTAAGAAGATCTCTCACATAGGTGACTCAAGAGCCCTCCCAAGGAGGAAGAGGGGATCCATAAGTCCCCCTTTATCTACAATGTTTTCCCACTAATATACTTCTCCATTGGTGGCATGATTATTGGTCATTTGTTTGATTAGTTTTGGTTCTAATTCCCTCATGCATTTTAGTTTTATTTCTTTAGTTGTTTGTTTATTTCACGTGATTGAATTATTTGATTCATACACTAACCCTTATCCTGTCTAGCAGACCCAACTAGACCTGCAAGTGCCCCTCTTTTGCTCATTCAAGTGATGAAAGGGACACAACATATTGGAGACCATACTGGAGATAAGGTATCGATTTCCTCCCTATTTGGGTTGTTTGAGCACTTCTTTTTGACCCATTTTCCTTGCAGGGATCATAACCGGCCTAGCCTTGCCTGCAAAGAGCTGAGTTTGGAGTTGGAAGAGGATAATTCCACTTAAAATCCCCCAATGATAAGTATCACTGCGTGCATGCGTTATTTCATCCCACATCGTGCATTCAAAAGCATTTGTATTACTAGCGACTACATTCTGCACATTACTGCTTCTTCGCCTATATACGACCATAATCCGTATCATCCCGAGTCTTAGAAATTGTAAGAAGAGTTTTTGTGATTTTGAAGGCCCTAGCCTTCAAAATCTTTCTTTATGCAATTTGTAAATGCACCACACTTTGATTCCCTCTCCACACGCGAAGGGTTAGTCAATACACCCAGGAACTTAGGGGATTTAAAAGAACCACATGTTATCCTGTACTTTCTTTGATTAAATACACACTTTGGATTATGGCTTGTTTTGGTGGGATTAAGTTTAGATCCTTTACTATCACATATAAAAACACTTACATTGGGACCTGAGAGAAATCAGAAACTTCAATCGGTAATTATGCTCTTCTCTTTAAGCACCATAGAAGTGATCTTGAGGCCAGAGAAAAGTGATGATTGAGGAGAGATTTCATCTCTCTTAAATGCTAGGGAACAAAGCCCCCATGGAATCCCTCTTAGTTTGTACACCCAAAGCATTTTAAATTTGTAAAGACCCATACATGCCACATGTTGCAAAGATAGACAGTTTGTAGCTACTTTCTTAGTTTACATCACTAGGGAGTTTAAAAGATTTGCAATATGAGCCCATACATTACCACATGCTTGCAATCTAGGATATTTTTTGAATCTTTCTTAGATTAAATCATTAGGAAATTTTAAAGGTTGGTAAGGAGCCATATGTCCTCATGCTAGTTCTTTAGGGACTTCAAAATTCTGCAGGGTTGTACCAATGACATCCAGTAAGATAGGTGATCAAGATTTATAAGGACCATAGGAAGTCCACATGTTGTAAAGGTGACACCTAGCTTATTAAAATTTAGCACATTTTATCGCCACACGAAGTCACTCTTCACTCACATAATTTCATGTAGAATCATGGAGGTTGAAGTAGGTCTCCTCAAAGGGATTCTAAAAACATCCCACACTATTTGAAGAAATTATCCACACCCTTAATTCAAGCGAGGATTTGTTCACACCCCCATCCTCTCAACCAACCACATCTAATTTTTTTTTTCTAAAAGGCATTCAAGTTTTTACCTCGAGGAGGGTGCCAAAATTTTAGTTCAGTTTAGGATTTCGGGGGTAGGCATCAAATAACCCCGTTATCTAGTTCTTACATCTTTCAAACATTAGAAGTTGACAAATAGGAAATTCAAAATCCTCCAAGTCAGAAGTGTTCCTAACACCATAAGAAAGGGAGATAAACGTGAAGGGTTGAAGGCCGAGTCCCGGTGGATCATTCCCCCCTTGAGGTACCCTCTTGGAAGGGATCAACCATTGACCCATTTATGGGGCCTGAAAATCTAAATTAATAAGCACTTTGACGAGACACCTAGTAAAATTTTAGGATAATATCTACCTAGGTGGGGTATGTATTTATAGTGCATGATGGATTGTGTGTCTATTTGGAAGCCGCCAACTCTTTCGAGATATGCACCATATACTCCTCATTATAACTTATTGTTTCATCCTTCACTAGTTCCTTCCTCTGAAATAGCATTGGACCTTCAAATAACACTCAACAGTGGGGTATGAAGGTCCAGTGCTATTTGAGGGGAAGGACGTTACATTTTTTAGGACATGGCATTTGTTTTCTTTGTTCTCCCATGCAGGAAAATTCCACCTACCCACGTAGCATGCTTCTTTCCAATTGATATATGTATAGTACTCTTGTGATTACACATGATTGTGAGATATATTGTGAAAGTCAAAAATTATACAAGTCTCTTGTTCATTATTGCTCTCATCACCATTTTTCACACATCCCACTTCGCTAGTCGGACATCATAGGGGACCTGGAATCCCTGTCATTCCGGATGCTTGCAAAATCTCCCTCCTCTCCTAGGAGGATTCTTGAATCTCGCCAACTCATCGACTCCAGCCATCTCCCACCCTGTGAGGTGCCCAGGATCTTTGCTTGCTTGGTTCCACTTGCTTGAGTCCGATTCCCAGCCAACCATCCTGGCCTCTCCTTCTGGCAAGGAGTGAGGGGTCAAACTCTCCTTCCCAGAAGGGAGAATACAACCCTGAAGCCCCATCAAAGAGATTGAACACAACTGCTCCACCATGGATGGAATAATCCTCCATCACCCTCCACATTGTCTGCCATTTGCCTCCCTTAGCATGCAGTTGAGTAATCTCATGAATGACCCTATATTGCATGACCCACATGGCTCGCTATATCTACCAAACTACCTCCATACATTCCCAAGTTTGAAGAGGGAAAGGTGAGAGATCTTGCCAACCATATCATGACCTTCCACTTATGGTGCTCTTAAAAAACCTTCCTTGGATGACTCAGGTCATTTAAAGGGTATTTCAATTACATGGGTTCATCCCAGTAGAGAGTGGTATGTAGAAGAAAAATCGGGATCCCATGTGACTTTTGAATCATTGGACAAAACATTTTTGATGTCTCTTTTCAATTACTGGATTACGTCATGACAATGAATTAGAACTTCTCTCTGAAGTGTAATCCTCATGCCACACATACATAAATACATTCACGAATGGTGTGTGACGTAATTATCTCTGAAATGAAACCTCAAAAGAACAATGCCTCAATTAGTTTCTCGTCTGCTGTCCTCTATCCTGCATCAAAGATGTGGCCTCCACCTTCCCCAAAGTGAAGAGGAATCCATAAGGCTCAACAATCATTCCCTCATTTATACAACCCGGGGATACTTATTACTGGCCTACTAGCCTAGGACACATGCCTGCCATTAGAGCCGGGATAGGCAGGATGTATTCGGCGAATGGATTGATTTGTACCCTCTGGAGACCATAATCTACATACAAACACCACCTGTAGGTACACCCCAATATCCATAATGTATGGAGGACCCTTCCCCCCCTCCCCTTATCAACAACCATACCCTAGCACCCTTCCTCCACCCATGCCGGTGACACAGCCAGTGCAGAGCGTTAAACCAAGTTGGTACCCTCTATCATCTTATAACACCGGGTACTAAGGTAGAAATCACCATGCCTTCCCTTTCTAAAATCGGCTGCCACAAAATGAAATCCATTATTTTCCATTTCTTGGTCCTCCACAACCAATTTATCCTCCACAATTTCTCCTCCACAAGGACAACCCCACGTTGGGGTTAACTTTGTTCCATTCAATTTCAAAATTTTGAACAACTAAATAGGAAAAATTTATATTTATCGGCCGGAATAATTCAAAGAAGGAAAAAAGCTGGAACAATAATAACCGGGATGAGTGGGAGCCAAACCCTACAAAACCAACGCAGGCTGAGAGCGGAGACGGGGTAAACCAAAGGCCCCAAGGGGCTGTTGGTATGCTTTATATTTTCCCTATAAAACCTTGGCCTAAAATAAAATTTTGTTTCCGTTTAAATAAAATAAAAAGAGAACAAAATGCAGTTGGATAATCACCGTTGAAAAAAGGGTCATCCTATCAATCCAACGGTTTAAATGTTTTAGTATATTATGGAGCCTCCCTTGGTTTAAAAAAAGTCAAAACATTAAAACTTTTAATACGACAAATTTGGCCCATCAGCCGAATAATTCCAAAAAGAAAGGAAAAAACTGGAACAATAATAACCCAGGACTAGTGGGAAATAAACCCCTACAAAACCAACCTGCCGGGCGAAACCAGAACCAGGGTAACCAAAACCCCCAAGGGGGCTGTTGAAACATACTTTATATTTTCCTAAAACCTTAGCCTAAAATAAAATTTTGTTTTTCGTTTAAATAAAAAAAAAAGCTCAAAAAATGCAATTGGATAATCATCGTCTAAATAATGTCATCCGATCAATCCAACGGTTTAAATGTTTTAGTATATTATGGAGCCTCCCTTGGTTTAAAAAAAAGTCAAAACATTAAAACTTTTCAAGAGTTTCAAGTTTCGGGGCTCTGCTATTACGCAGTTTGATACTTAACGACAACCCCAAAGTCCCGATACTGAAGTCACGAAAAGTAAATTTAAAAGAAGTTAAACCAAGTTAATAAGAATAATTAAAAATGTTTAATGGTAATTTAAGCTTATCGCATTTTCGTTTTCGGGAATATCAATTCAAATGACATTTCAAAATCCCGATGTGTAATTCACGAAATCCTTTTTAATCGCGATTAATTAAAGTTTAAACATACTTAATATATTGTTAATCAGTCGCATTTCGGGAAATCAGAGAATTATCACTCATCACTCTACAAAAACCCCGAAACATGGAGT
>SNQJ01S0072907.1:37844-50003 GCA_010110895.2 Picea sitchensis | reverse complement strand
GGATCGTCTGCTCCATCATTTTTCTTTTCTTCCGCCATTGGGGGTTTCTTGGGTGTGAGAGAGTGATTATCCTCAAGAGAGACAAGATCGAGACCCAACTTGCAATATCTATGAATATTTCTGTGTTATATCTCTTCTCTCATTTTGTGCCGAAAATAATCTGGATCAGTGGTATCAGAGCAAAAGACTCGCTAGAATGGTGGTAGCTTATCTATGAGAAGAGATGTGATAGCTACTCGCATCCATGAGAAGATGATTATTACAATGAGGCTCTAAGTGCCTTTTTAACCATAAGTAAAATCCAAAACCCTAACCTCGCAAGATGAAAAGCCAAAAGGTTTGTGGGCCCCGATGGGGGTAGTTGATACATCAACTTCCCAGGGGCATAACTTTTGCATACGATCTCTGTTTGGGGGCCTCAATAGCTCGTTGGAAAGATCTATATGAGAAATACAACTTTTGGGTGAGCAACATTGATCTACGATCCATGTTTCTCCCCGTTTTCTAAAACAACATCGTTTAGGGCCTCAAAATGGCCCCGGAAGTTAAAAACTGCTAAAAATAGTAAATTACCAAAATTGCCAGAAACATGTTTTGGGCCAGTTGGAGAAGGTGGGTGGCCACCGATATCCACCTTTATCAAAGGATCATTGATCTCATTACGTGACATGGAAACCCGACACCATTTTTCAATTTTGGGCACATTTCCCGATGTATGCAGGTTGTAGTGGTGCAACCTATGTATACACATGTTGTATAGTAGGCAAGGTGCATATATGTGGAAAAAATATATTTTTAGCTCTAGGATTTGTAAAAAGGGACTTCAAGTCTACATAGGGAAATGGAAAAAGTCCTTCTATGCAATATTGCATGGGATGAGTAAAATCTTTTTATAACAGATGCCCCCTAATGTGTGAGGCCATAGGAGTATCTAAGATGGCCGAAATACATTATAAAAACCCAGAAGTGAAATAATGGGGAACCAGCTGGAAAAACTAGTTTCTCATTACAATCTATACCGACTTTGCATACATGGCTGCCAATTTGAATTACACTGCAGATCCATGTGAAAATATACCAAACAACTATCCATGGCCATGAATAGGAAAATACAAATGTGGTTACATGCCAAAGGTTGTCATAGTCATGAACAAGGCCCAATAAAACCAGTCTCAAAATCAATCTGAAGATATCTATATACAATGGAGTATAATTTGATCTCCCATGATCACTGAAGTCAAACAGATATTGGTCCAATGAAAAGGTAGCAACAAATTAGGAAAGATGTGGCTACATACTTGTTGACCCTTGACCAAGTTTTGAGGATTCTTGGTCATGTTTGACCTATTTTTGGGACTTCAACAGGCTGTCAAAGGTGGAGCGCAAGATGAAGCAAAGATCGCGGTATATTGGCCCCTTTTTAGGGCTATTTGGGTTTTGGGCTTATGTAATGGGTATGGGAATGTGGTCCCATGGGTTTACCCATGTATAGGCCCGATTTTGTAATGTATAAATAAGTAATCTAGGTGATGTAAGAAGGGCCAATGTGCTAAGTGCTAGTGTTCAATCTATGTGATCGAAGGATTGCAAGTGCTTTGTGCATACTGGTGAGGCTTACAAGGCTAAGTGCAAGTAACTGTAAGAGAATGTGTAAGGGCTTGGTGTTGTACCCTATCTCGAAGAAGGAGGATCTAGTGGAGTGTGTGCAGATCTCCTGTCTTCTACGGAATAGGATTTTGATGTTATGTGCCTGTAAGAAGCTTGACCAAGGATAATAAAGAAGAGAAGAGTTGGTGGATGTAGCCCCAGGGTGGGGGTGAACAACATACATGTTTTGTTGTTATGATTTATGTGATGTATTAATGTGTTTACTTGATAAGTGATTTGATATAGATAGATACATCTGTTGATGCTTTGTGCTTAATAATGTATATGGATTCTAGATCTGACCTATGTGAATGTGCTTAGTGCTTTAATATGCTATATATGATCTATCTCTTTATGCTAAGTGATACTAGATGGTAGATATGGATGAATACTATAGATGCTAAGTACTCTATTAAGGTGTCACAATCACATATCTGTGTCCCATCTAAGGTTTCAGACACTGGATTCCTGCAACCACCCCTGCCTCTACCTCAGGTGATACTTCATCTACTTCACAGGTGTTGCCGAAAGGGTCGATATTTAGGGGTTTTTTGGTGTGTTGTTGTAGCATTGAAACCTGGGTCTACCCCTATGCCAACAAATGGTTCTGTTGTCATGACCTGAAACTGTGATTGCTGGGAATTGAGGAAGAAAAATCTTTGTGCAAAGATCTGACCTGAAACTGTGATTGTTGGGATCTGAGGAAGAAGAAGCTTTGTGCAAAGATCCAACCTGAAACTGTGAAATATTTGTGCATAGATCTGTTTCCCTAGTGCGCAACATTCTACTTAACCTGTGAATCTTTGTGCTAAGAAAAGAAGTCTGATCTGAGGGAAAAAGGTAAGATCTGTAATCTCTATGCTTTGTTAAAGGTAAGGTAAGTGGAAATTTTTGTTTCAAAAGTATGGATCTAGGTATGTTTAATAAGATTTGTCCTAGCTTGGAAACTAGGGCACTTGATATGAATAGATCTTATAAGAATAGTGAAATATATGTTATACCTATGCATAGAAAGAATGTTTTGGCTAACAAATGGATGCAGGATCCTAAAAAGAATTTTTTGCAGGTTAGCTACTATGATCCTAGTGCACAGTACAAAAAAATATGGGGATCATTTAAAAGAAAATGAGGATTAACCCTTTGTTATAGTTGCAGAAGACCGAGACATCTGGCTAAGGAATGCCCTGGTAGAAGATCTAGTTGTCTTTGTTGTAAAGCTATGGACCATGAAGTATGGGATTTCCCTAGAATGATTGATAAGCTTGAAAGAATGAATATGAGACAAGAAAACCCTAAGGCAAATCCAAAAACTAAGATTATGGAAAAACCCCAAAAAGAATCAGAGAAAGTATTGCTACAGATGAGAGAAACCCTGAATCACCACCGACATATCAGCTTATCAAAGATCTTTAAAGAAAATGAGTGCATAGAAGCAAGAATAGGGGACTTCGACGTTGACTGTGTTCTGGATGAGGAAACACAGGTCAATATTATGACAGAAAGAACTTGGGAAACTTTAGGAAATCCTGTTATGATTCCTTCATTGGGAGGAAGGATTATTCATAGGAAAACTAATAAACCTGTGTGGAAATCTCACTCGGGCAGCTATGAATGTTCATGGAACTTCGACAAAGGAAGATTTTGAGATTGTTAAATTTATTGAGAACAACACCCCATTTTATATATTACTCGAAAAACCTTGATTGAACTATATCAGACCAAAAGGAAAGAAGAAGAAGTCCTAAAGCACAAGAAGCAATAGATGAGAGATTTCATGACTAGGAGGATCACACACTTGATTGAAGAACAAGAGAATAGATAGAAGCTATTTAAAACTAGAGACTTGGATGTCGAAGTTGAAAGAACACCAGAGACTGAAGTACCTACCCTAGATAAAGAAGAAGTATTTCCTAAGTCTCAACAGTGTGAAGTCACTATGCCAAGAGGAGATAAGAATCATAATGGAAAGGGGAATACCAAGATGAAGCTCACTAGAAAGAAGGCTAGAAATCTAAGTAAGAAGAGATCCAAGATAGAAAAGTTACAGAAGGTTCTAGAGGGAACTTCGCAGAGGGAAAATTTTCAAAACTAGAACTTCGTCGGGATATTAGAACAGATTCACATGGAACTTCGTCGTGGTGAAGCAATATTGTTGTTAAGAAACGTATAACCATTAGACTGATGCCCCGAACAGGTAGAAAGGAATTTATGGTCAGAAATTTTTCCACCAGACCATTGGGACCATGCCATAACAGACATAACTGAGTTAATGAAGGCTTCTCACCCATTGCAAGAGATTCGTTGCTAAGTTATTTATTTATTTTGTCGAGCCATGCATCGAGAACACTTTTTCCAACCATGATTATCTGAGCCCATGGATTAGTTGATTTTGTACAGTGATCATCACACTATCTCCATCCATCCCATTGATTTGAGCAGTTACTTTTCGAACCCGAGATATTCAATCACAAGCGTGTATGTCCGAAGAACTTAGCACAGTTGAAGAATCTGTGAAGGAGGTAATCATTGACCTCATGACTGAAAGAGTAATGTCAATATCTATGGGTGTACAAGCGTCATGGACGAGAGGGGCGCAAGCCTCTTCATCGACTGCTCGTGGAGCTGGACCATCCCAACCATCAACGAAAAAGAGAACCAAGCACAAACATGACCTAGAAAATGTGAAGCTGATCCCGACCATATTTCCTAACTACATCCCACCTCTGGCCGATGCGGTGAGTCATGATAGTGTGCCAAGATATTTTGAGTACACCATGGTTACTGCATACCTCCCAAAGGGGATACGCATAGTTTGAGCGTAGCAGAACAAGATTGTCACGTTGAAGTTCAACGACTTCAACCTCGGAGATCGAAATAACTATAGTATGCTTGCCCCGTATAAATACTTGACCAGGGTGAAGGGGAAGAACTCAAAGATAATCCCCCAGCCGTGGACTCTGAACCTCACACATTCCACCCTGTTAAATGTAATGAAAATCCCACACTTTGGAAGGCACCAGGAAGTTAATGCCTATGTCAAGCTACTACTTTCATGTTACCATGGTGACTACTTATGGCTAGATCATCGTATCATAGTCGATCTGATGTTGATCCATAGGATCACTGAATTTAGTATGCAAGAACCCAACCCTCAAAAGTTCTATCTAGGAAATGCCATAGATCGCGCACTAGCACAGAAGATCAAGGATACATACGGGGATGTTGAGAAGGGGAAGCGAGGATACAAGGTATCTTCCATCCATAATGGCACAATGTGCCTAACATCCCAACTAATAGATGGAAATCTATTAAGGAATAATAGACCCACGCAGGTCATAGGCTTTGTCGATGACCTCGCAAGGAAGTGCGTGGAAGGCCTATAGATGAACCGATTGAAGTACCTAGTTAATCAGCTGGAACTAGACTGTTGCGAAGCATAGGATCAGGGCTACAAGTTTCACTTTAGCTAGTTCCTGATCCTCATCGCATTTGTTGCTTGGGATATGCCGGAAGGTGCAACCTTTCTCGGATATCGAGTCGTTCGAGCCGCTTGCTGTGAAGTTCACCACGCTCTGGTACTTGAGTGATATGAGCAAATAATGGCAGTCGAACAGAGTCTTCCACACATATTATCTCGAGCTAAAGTGAGCCATCGAAGCTGAAACTCGCATGACTCTGAACACCCTATAGAGGTTCCAACCCCTGATGAAGTTCCACGTAGATCGACACTTCATCTACATTACAGCGTGAGCCGATGAACATAAGGAACAACTTCAATCATACTATAAACTCATGGAAGAGGACCTTGAGGAGATCAGTAAAGACTAGTCAGCGGACTTCCTTATCCCCACTGACCCTGTAGAGATGTCTGACCTTGAACTTGACAGCCTGGAGGATGTTCACAAAGAACAAGACACACCAGGAATCAACAGAAGGAAGAAGACTGAAGAGTTCCAAGACTTAAGCAATGCCTCAAACAACACTGCTTCAATATCACCCAACTGAGGGGGTAGTGACGAAGTAGAAGAGACAAATGACAAAGAAACTGAATAGAATCAAGGCGATGTAACACCGCCTAGAGACGAGGCTGATCCCCTGAAGAAGATGAAGGTTTCTCCCCTGAAGCCTTATTCCCATAAGAAATCTAGAGCCACCGTGACCAAGATGCAAACCATACTCACTACCGATGATTTTGACTTCATCATAGAATCTCTAAATGATGCCTCGCAAAAACTCATGGAGAAACAAGAATCTATGTAGGAGGAAATGTATGAAATAATTGAGGTCGAACTCCAAGGGGTACAACATGCCCTTCAATCCAGCCACGCAGTATCCACTGCACCCCTTCCATCAGGGGAACCAGAGTTGGGAGATGATCCAGTCCAACTCTGTTTTCTAGCTAATGCAGTCAAAGCTCGCCTTCGTCACACAAAAGAAGAAATAGAACAAGCCACTCAGGCCTTGAAGCAAGTACAAGGAGTACTCATAGAACAACACATAGTTGCAGAACATGAGAAGGTTTCTCTCTAGGCAAATTTTGAAGAAGAGAAAACACAGATGCAACAAGAAAAAGAACAGTTGCTTGTCGAGAAAATTGAAGTAAAAGAAGCAGTCAACGGAGCACTCCACTCTGTGACAAGCTTAGTGCCCAACACACAAGACCAAGTCACACATCAAGTAGAGAAGCTCACAGAAGCTATCTAGCAGCTACAACAAAAAATAAGAGACTTAGAGCTCCTCATAGTGCCCGACACTTCGCAGGATGTAAGCGGTCAAAGAGAAGCAACTACCCAGAGCACAGTTGAGAGAATAAAGGCCCTTGCCATGGAATGAAAACAACTGAGTCATCACAGTGCCTAGATGTATGAGCGACTCACTGAGAATCTAGAATTGAAGGCACTGGAGTCACAGCTCCAGGAAGCGAAGCAACAAGCAAAGACAATACAGGAATAGTTGAAGCCCTTGTCAACTGTGGAAAGAATGGAGTGATCCCAAGAGCAGTGCACGGCCCAATAGAAGATCCACACCATGCATAGCAGAGTTATGGAAGCAAATCAAAGGCTCCAACCTATAAAATATGAGGCTTGCCAATTGTTCGTAGCTATCGAAGGTCGAGGAGAAGAACTGGAGAAAGTCATCACTACAGTTGAACAACGCCTAGAGGGACCTGTCAATGAAGTTGTTATCCAAGAGTTCACTGAATAGGAGGTCGTGGCACAACAACAAGTCGAAGCAGCTCAAGACAAGCTTGAGGCTTTTGAAACAAAGCTACCCAGATCAGAGTGACTCAGGACAAGTCAGAGGTGAGTGTTGGGGGCATGTTGGCCCTTAACCAAGTTTTGAGGATTCTTTGTCATGTTTGACCTATTTTTTGGACTTCGACAAGATGTCGAAGGCAAAGCGCAAGATGGATTAGAGATAGCGGGATATTGGCCCCTTTTTAGGGATTTTTGGGTTTTGGGCTTATGTAATGGGTATGGGAATGTTGGCCCATGGGTTTACCCATGTATAGGCCTGATTTTGTAATGTATAAATAAGTAAGCTAGGTGATGTAAGAAGGGCCAATGTGCTAAGTTCTAGTGTTCAATCTATGTGATCGAAGGATTGTAAGTTCTTTGTGCATACTGTGTGAGGATTGCAAGGCTAAGTGCAAGTAACTGTAAGAGACTGTGTAAGGGCCTTATGTTGTACCCTAGCTCGAAGAAGGAGGATCTGACGGAGTGCGCGCAGATCTCATGTCTTCTGCAGAGTAGGATTTTGATGCTATGTGCCTGTAAGAATCTTGACCAAGGATAATAAAGAAGAGAAGAGTTGGTGGACGTATCCCCGGGGTGGGGGTGAACCATGTACATGCTATGTTTCTATGATTTATGGGATGTATTAATTTGTTTATGTGTTTACTTGTTAAGTGCTTTGATATAGATAGATAGATCCATTGATGCTTTGTGCTTAATAATGTATATGGATGCTAGATATGACCTATGTGAATGTGCTTAGTGCTTGAATCTTCTAGATATGATCTATCTCTTTATGCTAAGTTCTACTAGATGTTAGATCTGGACGAATACTGAGATTCTCTGGAATTAGGGTTTTATCTATGGAGTAGATACTGGAAAAATACTGATGAACTATAGCTGCTAAGTGCTTTGTTAAGGTGTTACAATCATAGATCTGTGTCCTAGCTAAGGTTGCAAACACTGGAGTCCTGCAACCACCCCTGCCACTACCTCGAGTGAGACTTCATCTGCTTCGTAGGTGTTGCCGAAATGGCTAGTAGTTAGGGCTTTGTTGGTGTGTTGTTGTAGCATTGAGCCCTGGGTCTTCCCCTGTGAAAACAATATTGATGTCTTCAAGTCTTCTACACAATCCACCAAAGGTGCAAGTCTACATCGTGTGAATAAAGGAGTTGAGGTCGAACACAATGAGACTTCATTTGATTACCGGTCATTGAGGTATACCGTTAACAAACACGAGACAACCTATCGATGATGAAAGTAGGTATCAAGGCACCAAGTACATTCTTACAAGTGTGAATAAAGGAGTCAGGGTCGAACACTTGAAGAATTCATCGATCAAGAGAAATTTATGTATTCCCAACTGTCAATGGGAAGAGAACCTGCCACTAATTACTGCAAGCCTCTAGGTACTCATAGGACTCTAGGTCTCATTTCTAGAATAGATGAGTTGAATTTGATGGAAGGAAACCCACTAAAAGGAGAGCATTAAGGAATCTCTCATCATTCAGCATGAGGTACAAAGAAAGAGCCTGATGATTTGGAGGAAATAGAGCAAAGAATATGTTCACGAACCAATGACCCTATGCATCTTTCACGTGTGCCAAGTTAAAGAAGTACACGAAAAAGATCCTCTAAATAGCAGCCAATGAGGAAAACTGCTGGCAAAGGAGAGGAAACCACCAATAAGGATAATGGCATCCAAGACACTGAACGAATCCCAATGTATGAATATATGTCTTGTCGTCGAACACAAGGGAAACCACCCAGTCAATGACCAATGATGAAATTTTGACTACTGGGTTCAAGGTTACCTACCAATGAGCAAAGTAGGACCAGGGTGTGTAATAGGACTACAACCTCATGTGATTCTGAGACAAAATGAGGGTATGGATGACATGCAAAGTCAAGAGCTCTGAGGAATGGTCGACGCAAGTTGATAGACTTCCTCTTAACAATAGCATGAGACATATAGAAGACTCTGGCAGCATAGACTCAATGATGAAACCATGAGATGCAAGAGGCATCAATCAAACTCTCCATAGGGATTGGAAGAGTAACCAGTCGAGGGAGTAAACTCTTTTTAATGAAATTAGCTTCCTAAGGCCATGCTAAACCCAAAATTATGATGACAAGTGGACTCAATAACTTTGTGCTTTGTTCAAAGACGACACAACTGCTACCAATATAAGATAATACTCCCTTCCCGTCCGTATTTTTTTTGTTTTTTCATAGTCAAATGAATACTATGATACAAAGGAGGAAATGAGTGTCACAAGTAAGAAAAACTAGATCCAGTAGTGGAACATACCTATTCTCAATGCAAGGACGTGCATGTGGGAGATGGACACTCAAGGGAATGTTCCCTCCTAGGTATAGGGTGTCAATTTGCAAATGATATAAATGAGGCTCTGCTTGGTTGAGGTTGCAAAATTGCTGAGGAAAATGGTTTATAACGCAAAGAGAGAATTGGCTATAGGCTCAATACTGCAAGCAAGGGCATGATATGCAATCATAACTTAATGCCAAAAAATTTCCTTTTCATAATCTTAGTCTACTTGGTTTGAAAAAGGGATAAACTTGTACCAAATAGATGCCCTTTCAAATCCAATTTACGAGTGTGAAAGAGACAAGTTGACTCAGAAATCTTTTCGCTTTTTGAAAATGAGTTGAAAAAGAGCTTAAATCAAAATCGTCTAAGAGCCTGCTAGGTATAGGTCAACATGTTTATGAGTGAGAAATGAGGCTCAACATAAAGTCATGTATTAACTATAGGTGACTCCCGGTCCTACGGAAAAAATCTCAGCATGGGCACCAAATGGCGTAGAGGATCTAACTAGGGTACCCATGTTTGGTAAGCCTTTACCATTTGATAACAACACATATTGTAACAGATGGAGGTTTCTTTGTCGCTAAAAAATGGGTTCGTACCTAAGGCATATGAGTGACATTTATAGGACAATGCAAGTGTGCATGATGGAATGGATACCTATCCTATATGTTGGGTAGCAAAAATACATGTATGTAGTTACGAACAGTCAAAATAACACTAAAAACTACAAAAACCAACTCAATCCACTGTTGTATTAGTCCATTAGGCGAAAATATGATCCGAAACTATGTAAAGTAGGTAAAAACCAAATTTTACTATGTCATTTGACGTTTTTACCCAAATAGTGAATTTTGGACGAAATTGCCTCCGATCTTCAACTGGTGATTGCGGGAGCATTAAGTGATGGAATGAGAGACTGTCTGGACCAGGTAATTCCTCTTCTCCTCCTCTTCCTTTCTAGTGGATTACATTTTGTATTTAGGTTTCAAATTTTTAGCTATTTAAGGTGCAAATTAGAGATTTAGGTGTACGCGGGCTAACATTCATCAGTTCATGTATAAGTGAGGTTATACGCGGTTGTGTAAAATATAGACTAAGTATACTTATCCCTATATGTGACTGTGAATGTTTCATCCCACGTACATGTCCATAAAAAGAAAAATTGATGGTTGCTAACTCAAAACGTGGTGTTTCTCTGGCAGGATGGTGCTAGAATGGAGGGAAAGGGAACATGAGGAGGTAGATGTTGTTGTGGAAAGAGATATGGGGGCCCAAATGACCTTGAAAATATGCGGGTTATAAAAGTTTTGGGCACTCAAAGGGATGAGGGACCAAGTGTGATTTCTACAGTTGCTCGTGGATTACTGGGATCCAAACAGTGAGATATTCAACCTTGATGGGAAACCATTAAGGATTTAAGTTGAGGATATATATTTATTTACAAGGTTGTCATGTCGGGGTGAGATGGTGAACCTCAAATCCTATGGATCTTGGAGAGGTATGAAGATATACGAGTACATAGACACTCACTATATAGCAGGGATCGAGAAGGTTGGAGTCAACTCCCTATCCAAGCAATAAACAATCTAAGCCTCAATATTTTTGTCCTCTTTTTGACTCGGATCATAGGATTGGATTCATTGCACCAGGCATAGAGGTTTCTTATGTTCTACTTCATAGAGTGTTTGAGACCCACAGTGTACGATTGGTGCACCTCACTACTAGATAATATGAAGAGCCAGTTGACAGAATGCAAACAGGGTGACAAGAGAAATTTTGGGTTTGCATCTATCTTGAGTATCTTTTTCTTCGAGTGAGTTCCAGGTTTGGGACCTAGAATTGAGATCATTACTCAAGGACCTCACGATCCAGCCATGGCATGGTGGACCGAGGTGATGAGACGGCGGGGGGTAGGTAGGGTCCCCACACCCTACAAAGATGATTTATTTTACTGGTGGAGATGATAGTTCATTGCTCTAGATGACTACCCCTATGCAGGGATCGACTTCAGAGGGGACCCTGACATGCCATTTCCACCAGGGACTACCTACGGGGACATAAGTATGTCAAATTTTTTAAATATTTCATTTTTTTTATTTTTGTATAGGAAAAAAAAATATTTTTGTATGATGTTTGAGTACTAACTAGACACATGTGTGATGCATACGTAGATCCACGATGGCCAAAAGGGCTTCCACAAAATCATCAGAGGCACTAGGGATATGAGGTGGTGGGAGGAGAAGCAGAGAAAGTCCTTCAAAATGTGCAGGGCAACCTGTCTCATTTGAAACTTAGGCTTTTGATGGTTTAGGTAGAGGATTTGTCGGAGGCCATGAAGCAGCAGGTGGTTAGCATGATCAGAGCTTGAGTGTGATTATTTTGGCGTCTCACAAATGCTATAGTTTGTTATCATGACACACATCCGGTGTCACAAGCGTAGATGTCATGGGTTTTGTATTATCAACTGTATATGTGTATTGAGGGTGTTGGCCCCAATTTTGTACTATAAACATCATATTTTTTGAAATATATATAAAACATGGTTCTTTGGCTTTAATTATATTACAATGTGTACATTGATGATAATGTTTTCTTTGCTTTAGTTATCTGACAAATTCCAATCTAAAAGGAAATTATCATAAGCATTGGATACATAATTAGAACTCCTAGATATGTGATGATAAGTAATAAAATCAAACTGTCATTCTAAAAAGGCGTATCCGAAGGAATCGTCAGAGTAACGTAGGGTCGTGCACACTATAAATGTCATTCAACTGACATACTACTAACTAGGAATCTAGAAGAACCTCCAAAGAGAGAATACCATGTTGATACTGAGAGGGGGGTGAATCAGTATCCAGTACAATTTAAAAACCTTTTTCAACTTATACTTAAACCATTCAATTATATCCAATGAGCAATGAACAATAGTATAAGAGTTACACC